>KB672242.1:56219-140792 GCA_000349105.1 Anopheles epiroticus | reverse complement strand
TTGAAAAAAAAAACTTCGAATGCCGTTGAACTTTATCCTGGTATACAGACGGGGAAAGAGCCGCTATCTGACTTGTAAAGAGCCGCATGCGGCTCACGAGCCGTACTTTGCCGATCGCTGGTTTAGTGGATTCGATGGTATCCATTTTAATTTTTGGATATGATGAGATTATTATATTATTAAAATGTTTGTCCTATTTTAATTGACAAAGAATAGTTTTGTGTTGTGAACCGAAATCGATCAACATTTGGACAGTCGCAGGCGTATGTTTTGCCGGCAAATGGCGGGTCTTTTCCCATCTTAAAATCTCCCTCCACATCTCTACTGTTCATGACGGCATGCGAGGTATCGATTTTCATTGAATAATAATATGAATTCTCCAGCACATATGAATTAGATTGTAAAATATGTCTTTGTCTTATTTCCATCAATTTGAACGGTACTCAGTAATCATTGTTTTAAGTAACTAAGCTTTAAGCACACTTTTAAGTATCTTGAATGCCAAATTCTAGTAAAATTGTTGTATCATTTTACAGGGACTTTAAAAAATTTAAGATTGTATGCCATCGTCTGTGACACTGTCTGTCAAACTAAAGTGATAAATATAATTTTGATTTTAATGTTTTTTTTCCTGAAACAACTACGCTGTAGTAAAACCCGTAAGGACTAAGAAGATGCGAAGATTTAATGCAATATTACTTCTTCCATACATTTACGCATGAATTGTTTGTCAGTAGCTCCATGTGTATTCAATTTTTGTTATTGTAAGAGAAATTTGATATCATAGCAAGAAACAAAGCCTTGTGCAAATACCAAAAATGTATGTTTTTCAAAAATTATATTTTTTACGCCACAGTGGTTTCAAATGGAATGTACTGTGTGAGCATCAATTGCAATACGAGAAGCGATAACATTTCACCTGGTGTTCATCAGATATGCCCGGTTGGTGAGCAATGTGTAAGAAATGGGGTTACTCCTATCAACATTCAATGTTACGCCTTTCCACACGCTCGACAATGCTATGTGAGCCACGTATTAATTTTGTCTCTGTACTGGGCCTCAAACTAGACAAGGAGGAAATTATGTTAGCACGTTTGTTTTGACCACGAATCAAGCAGAACAAAAACGAATGTGTATGGCATGTTATTGCTGCTTCTTGTTTATCCATCTTGCACCCCACCCCTAGCTAATGATTGGCATCCTGTCTGCTTACTATTGTCTCAATTGATACTAAGAAAACCCTTCTATAGGCCCCACTCTTCTGTCAGTGGCGTGGTTCAAGTATCGTGAAACTAGGTTTTTGTTACCATTTTATAAATCAAACGCAATCAGATGCAACTAGGCAAATCTTCCATTGGCGTGAAAAGGTCTTGCAGTGTACGCAAAACATATGCATGCTACACGCACTCATCGGAAACGCCAAATCGCGTACATCGCATACTCCCTACACCTTAGCCGCTGTTCAATGGATAGCAAGACAGACAGCCAGACAGACGGTTACAAGAATGTACATCATTTTCGCGTTTTTGAACGCATGGAAAAGAAAAGCTCTCGCAACACTATTTTCTGATTCGACTCTTAACCACAAACAAAACATAACCCGCTTCCCAGCTTTGGGCCTGATGGCGCCCCGGCACTGCTGATCATGCACACGCACCCGTTTCGATCAGATTCCAACGCGTCTGCCGCCTCGAGCAGACGGGTTGCGCATTTGATGATACCCTTCAAATCGCACGTTAGACTTTCGCAACGTCCCCCTGCGGCCATGTTGGCTTTCCGTTTCCGTTTAATGCGTACGCGAATTTAATTGTTTTATATGCTAACATTAAAGCGTTTATATTATTATTATTTGTGTTTGCTTCGCGCTGTACGCCGCGCTAATGCGTTGCTACCATTGGCCTCCACCAGTAGACGTTTTCGTGCGTCTAGCTTTCGTCTTTTGGTGTTACCACCCCTTCTTTTGTTGCATTGCGTTGCGCGGTTGCTGCTGCGGATCGTTCGCGCATTTTCTCGCGTAAAACATTTTCCAACCCCGCGCTTATCCGTCCATCCATCCATCCATCTACCCAGCCAGCCATCAGTCAGTTTAGTACGGCTGTCTGTGCGAGTGCGCGAATGTAATTTACATAGTGTAATGTGGTACATCGCAACAAAAATGATGTTAATTCATTTGAATAATTCGTAGAAAAATTGTGTTTTTTTAGAGTTAACATCCGTCCCCTAGCCCTGCCCCGGTCGCTGTTCGTGTTCAATGTGCAATTCACTGTTCCATTGATAAGGCATGAATTACTCTAGCAAATGCGGTGACTCGCGAGCAGCGGTCGAGGCACATCCTGCACCTGATAAAGCAGGCAGTTATAGAGCCAGGTAAGCGAGACGAATACAAACAACGAGCAGTGGGCACATTCGCGGTGCTCTCTTCACAGGGCCGGTTTACAAGTACATCTTCCCAGCGCAAAGAATGGCAACGAAATGTATCCTTTCGCACTTGGGTAGTTTTGGTATGAAAAAAAAAACAATTCATCCATGATCCATTCACGCTCACGAGATGGCTGTGCACCTAGGTGGCGCGGTTCGCTCATATAATGACGTTTAATAAGCACCCGCGAAGGATATGGTATCTGCACGGTCGCGGACGGTAACCACTGAACGAACATGTAGCGCGAAACGCAAATCGCTAGGAACGGTTAAATTGAGTGATCGAGAACATGGTGTGCAAAATTCGTGATGCTAGGCGGTGGAAAACTTGCGGGCAGCTCTTCAACTGTTGCTAACCTTGCATATAGCATCCCTTTGATTTTGTTTGCTCATCCAACTGTCAACGGACTGCACGTGAAGGGAAAACAACACTTTTAAAATATTTCCTTCAAGGGAAAAAAGTTCATTGCTTAAAGGGTCATTTCATCTTTATGATGCACAATGTACTGTGTTTTATGAGATTACTTTATCGGTGTTTAAATTCATATTGGTTATATGTTACATTTCATATTTTATAGGGAGGTTAAAATATAATTTGAAATGTTAATTTTGCTAGGCTGATAGATACATAGCACAATATTCTCTTAAAATGGAAAATCACAAAAAGGTATAACAGTCGTGGATGAGTTCGTATAATTGTTGAAAAACAATTAAAGCATATTTGAACCGGAGCTATAGACGACCATTTCAACGACCATTATTTGCCAAGATACATCACCTTGTAAGATTCTTATCGCTCAACCAACTGCCTCCGCACCTTGTTACTTTAGTACAGTAATTAAAACTGTTTATAAATTTCAGCTTTAATTGTTAATAGCTTAATTTTTTTACCTAAGATAATTTGAAACGCCATGACAATCATTCAATACATAAACGTTTAAAACGAATAATTCTTTATTACTTATTTAATATTTATTATTCAAGATTTTAACAATGTCAAGGAATGGAATAACATATTACAGTCACATAAGTCACATAAAAACACCTAGAAACAAATAAGTCTCTTAAATAGAATTGAGTCCATCCAACCAATATCTTGAAAATAAAAACATCTGGAAAAATCAATCTATTGCTTTTGTAAACCTGTTTTAAACATGATTATTAGGCGATAAGGTCATTTTAGCGTTTTTTTTCTATAATGCGTTAAATTATACACCCCACATAATCGGTAACAACGATTCTTCGATGTTTTCTCGTATGCTATCTACAACAAAATAAACTAGCTGTGTTGTTTCTTATAACTTCAAAAACGAAAAAATAGGGACAAATATCACCCCATACATAGCATCTTCGGCCATGGTAACGGCATGCGGTAACAACAGTTTTATGAACTGTAAGCGTTTAGCTTTATAACCATTACCATATATCCTGCCCCAGCTCCCATAACGACGGTCATGTGGTGTTAGTTGCGTTGTATTGCCCGTCTGGTCGACCGGCCGGTGTGAAAGGATTGTTCAGAATCAGGTTCCAGTGTGCAGAGGCCGTCGAAAGAAAAAAAAAAGATGGGAAGAAACGATCGACTTGAAAAAAGTCGCACTGCCAATAACAGCATTCCTTGCGCTTAGCATCTTGAGTGCATTTACTTGTTATCGAACTTTCTTCTCACAGCGTGTTTTAAGAGTCAAACAAGGGACGGTATGCATTGCTTTTTTTCTCCTCAATATTCGTGCCCCCGTAATGGTCACCATCACCGCGCTGACCGACCGTATTAACCTTTTTCATATATCTTCGATTACTAAACACACAACAGGCATGCTATTCTTCGAGCTATCCGACACTTTTCGAGAGTTTCAAAATCGATTAAAAGGTGCGATACAATAACTATGCAAGAGTATGCAAATACGGAACCACTCTATAAACAAAGCTATGGCACATCACTCAATTGGACAATCTCTATTGATACCGATATGTGCAGTTTTCCTGAAGGCACCAAATTTTTTATTCGATTCGATTTGGAAATGAATACTAATTGCAGTAAATCAGCTACGACTGAAAGCTCTCCTTATTTTTTTTACCGTATATTCTACCGGTTCTGCGTTTTGTCTATATTTCTGTTGTCTTTTTTTGAGTCAGCGCATCTCCATTTATCTTACTACCGACGCACCGCCGGTATAGGTGTACGCATTCACCAGCGGCCGCTAAAGATAAGACGTCTGTAACATTTCAATAATGAAACATCGGTAGAATCTTATAGTGAATCATTTTTATCAACATTTCACATCTGATTAATAGCTTCAGCTGGGTGGCATACTTTGCGTTAGTTGCGTGATTTATGATGAATCATTACACCCTTTTTTAATCTAATTTAAATATAAGGAGTATGTTTCTTCAGCAACCAACGTCTGCTGGTTCCGAGCCACAAAGTGAAAAGTCCGAGAAAAGGCAGACGAAACTGGGCCGGTAACAGTGGCGGCCTCATTGTGGGGCGAAGAAAAGATACTGGTAAGGTACGTACCTGTGGCGGTGGTGGAACCAGATCGCAACGGATCCGCAAGAACGTACAATGCCGACTGCGTGCGTGCGGTATTTCACTTCCTGTGGTTCACCTGAGCCCACAAATATGATACATCTATAGGAAATGGTCGCCTGTTGTACTGCAACAACGAAACGTCTACACGGGAAATCTCGGTGAATGGGCGAAAGAGCTGCTCTGGTCCAACGCACCGCACCGTAATAGTGATCTTCTTTCATTCTTGCGTTTCTTCGGTTTCGATCTTTACGGGCGAAAGCTCTTTTAAGATTCAGGTCTTTCGCTTCCCTGCGCCGAGTCGCAGCCGTTGTTCGACTGAATAAAAAGAGACATAAATCTAAAATTAAGTAATTTTTATCAATTAATTATGTCGTTTTGATTTATTCCATGTGGAATACAAAATCTATAAATTAAACGAATGCATCTTTGCGTAGGAGAGATGATACCGTTTACGATCAGATTGTATCCGCCCGGTCAATAAGGCGGTTCTCCGAAGAAAGGGATTTTTTTTCGAGATCACTTTATAAGTGGGCATTAGTGGGATTGTTTATTTTTATTGCCGCATATGCATAAATAAGACGATAAACGATTTTGTTTTTTTTGCAATCATTAAATATGTATTTTGGTAGTTTAAAAATAATACAAACAACACCCAGCTAATCATTTGCGAATTATTTGTTATAATAAACTATTGCATGAATTCCAACAGAAAGTAATTCAGACAAAATGTGTTTCAGAAAGAAATAATCTAAACTAATCCCAGTAGTTATCCTTCCTTTATCAAGTAATGTCATTTTGAACCCCAAATTTGCAATACTATCCGGATGCTCTAATAAATAATTCTTAAGTATGCTTGGCTACGGAGAAAGGGTTTAAGTCATCAAGAGCAAGAAATTTGTTCACTCCTTTCCCTGCTTCCATTTATTGCCGGGGGGTGTTTTCCACTCCCTCTAGTCATTGCACATTCTTGGTGACTAATACCGTTGGCTTGCTTCCTTAAGGACCTGCAAATCCTTGCACCATTAGCAGTAAGATACCAGTCTTCTGAGCAAGATATCATTCTGCCATTCGGTAAGCAATCCATCTTTTCCAGCATTCTACCACAGACATTCCGCAACCGTAATCGGTGCATGATTTCGCGCACAGTGCAGTGGCTCAAATGGTGCGGCAAGGGAAGAGATGCCACAGAAATTATCCGAAGAGTAACGGTAGCAGTAAGCCGATACGATTGCTGCAGATCATTCGTAATGGATATGGAAATATCGGCTTTCCTGTAACTCTCCGCACATTTCCCATATTCAGCTAATTGCACTTTCTTTGCTGCACGTCCTCTGCTTCTTGCGTTTTGTTTATCCGTACGGCATGTCTGACAGGCATAACACTGTCTTAGCGTTGTCGGAGCAGACTTGCATCGCAGCATCTTTCGACAGGCCCATGATGCATCCCGAGAAGATTCATTCTACACACACCAAAAGATACTATCGGCATTCTCATCCTTTAGAATGGTAGCTAATCGTACGGTAGCCTTGTATCGACGGCTTTCTCAATTTAGCAGATAGCCTAACGGTCGGAAGTGTGAATGGTTGACTGCAAACTTTTGACCATCTATCAAAAGGACAGTGAAGGACCAACTCCGTCACTATGGTCCCAAAACGTAAGATTGTGTTGGGTAAATGATATTTATGTTAATATGGTTTGGGTTAATCAAAGAAAAAAAAGGTCAATCCTCTAACCAAATCATTAATGAAATAAGCATTAATTTATATAAAGTATCTCAGAACAAAACTCATTCAATTTTAGCACTGTGCTGTACTATTACTCCCGCATTTGGAATATGTGAACCGGACGATAGCTTTATCAACAAAGTTCCGAGCAGCTATTAAGACCGCTCGCATTTGTGATATAGAACCAGTTTCGCTGGAATATTACATCGTCTGCATCGCACAAAGATGCAGTCCTCTGTCTCCTTGCTCCTGCCAGCGTAAGATGATATCGGAAAAGGACACACTTTGTGCCTGATCTTGATGCCACCCAGTCTTCCCCCAAGTGAAAGCAACGCCACAGTACTGCGAAAGATAGAACACACACCCTAGCTGCTCGATACGGAGAGCGGTGCGCTCGGTTCACTTCACATCGTAGACGCTCCGCCAACTCCATCGAACCAGATCTGTTTCTTCTAATTTGCAACTGTAGCAACAACCACAGCAGGGTTTCAGCAGTGCAGCGCGTGTAGTGGCGGAAGATATATTGCAAAAACTGCATCTCCAAGATGAATTCGATGGGAGAAAATCGTAAATTACCGAACTGTCATGTACCGAGAAGATTCCACTGGACGAGTTTTGCTTCTCGAGGTGTACACGTCGTGCTTCGGCAAAGTTCTCTGAAGCATCTGACGTGCAACTCGCTGACGAAGGCCGCCCTTTGCACTATGGTGTGGGGCGGTAATGTGCAAGTGACTGTCAGTCCCCGGGGGAAGCCACGAGGGAATCGCCGGCAGAAGATGTGTCTCCGACACTCATAGGTGACAAGATCTAGCAAATGCATTAAATTCATTGCAAAGTGTCTGCAATTGCTCTGACGGACGTGGAGAATCTGTAGCGCTGCAAACTGTACTTGCTTGGGGACAGACGATTAGTTACAAAACCCTGCCGGGGCCATCGCCGAAACTATTCCACCTGCTGCTCCGTCCAGTTATCGTACGCTTACCAACCGATAGTTAAAGGGTTTAAAGTTTACTTTATCAACGGCGGTCGGCCATGGACAGCAACGGTCGAATGCAAAGCTTTTTTTCTTCATCTTGGCGTATTTTTGAGCTCAGTACACCGCCTCTTTCACGTTTGTCTTATTTATTTCATTTCACGCAAAAGCTTAGGAACTTTTATGTAGATGAAAACGAAAACCATCACTGCGGTTGAAACTTGGGGATGCTTTCCTGTCTCCTCACACGCGCCTCCATTAAATGGTCCCCACCGATGTGAGGGTTCTTTTTTCATGTTTTCCATTTCGTTTCAATACAACAAATTCCTTTCACGACGGACGGCGACGATGTATCGCTGTGGGTATGTAGCTTCAATGATAATTATGTAACGTAACGATAATGGGTGTAAAACAGCATGTTTTAGGCTTTATCAGCTTCCCTAATCATTTTGTATAATAATTCCGCATTACTGGAAAGCATACACACAAGCAAACAGCGTTGGAAAAAGCGTACCATAGCAGTTAACCTCTACTACCAAGGGTGGACAATGAACACACACCATTGCTGGTTGCTGGGGTGTTGGAAAATGAACTAGCGAAAGATGCGACCCCTTAATGCCTCAATTTTGAGGTAAACAGAACGTACAACCAAAAAGCAAAGAGAAATGCAAAGTCGACAAAACCCATCAAAATGCGTTTCGTACAACAAAATATCGCGCGAGTCACCTGTTTGAGCGCTGCAATTAAAATATTTGCAATAAAAAACTGCACCTCTTTTTTGGTCAAGTTTTTATCGTAAGCTGTACTTATGAACATAATTTCACCAAGCCAAGGGCCGAACTGTTTCTCCACTGTGTATTGTTTGATTTGTAAGCTACCGAGCCTATAATTAAAACGTGTCATTCGGTAAAACAGCTATCGATTGATATGAGCACCTTACTTTATGCCCACAAATTTTAAAAGACTCGTAAAAAAGGGGAAGATCAAGGATCGTTAATCGTTTTTGTTCTCAATTCAAAAATGCTGGTGCTATAAGGCATGTGACAAAATGTATGCAACATATTCACCAAAATAAGGACCGCGTAATTTTGAAAGCTGTGAGGTATGTAACAAATATTTTACGTATCTATAGTGATGTGTTGCCGACAATTGTTTGTATTATCAATAAGTTTAGTTTATGGTATTTTACGTTAGGCACTATAATCCCTACTCTTCATTTTCTGTGCCTTGTAAACCAGACATTTTCGAAAATTGGTACATTTAACTCACCTTGAAACCACCGCTTTAATAGCCTACTCTTTCGCTGATTAAGTTCTAAAAATGTTATCAGGTACGCTTAGCAGTTGCGTCTGCCGTTTCGCGACATGTGTTCCCTTACCGACACCCAAGTTGATAGCCTTGCTGACTGTAATGAATTTCGGCATTGGAAGTTAATAACAAAGCAGATTCGAAAATGACTCGTAATATCTCCACTCCCGACTACCTATAACCATTTTTGACTAATTTTTATTTTCCCAATCATGCACTTGCCTCGCATGTTGCGCGTCTGGTACACGGGAAGCCCACACAGTTGACGCTCTTCTTGCAACACATCAGCCCTTGCTGTCGAATGAAGAAATAGCAAAGAAAATGGCAGATTGGTGCTGTGCAGCAAGTTTGTTTAACTCAAAATTGATTAAACATCAAAACGAATTGCACCTCTGCCGCTTGCTTGTAGTGCCCCTTACAAGGGTATTGTGTGCTCGACAACTCTGTCCTGCACAAGCGACAACAACACGGCACAATCACCCTTGCAAGCTGGGTGCAGTTGTTTCTGTGGTCCAGGAAAATAAATACGGGATACGTTTACTTCAATGTTTATTATACGAAGGCACCTAAATTATCGTCATTCATCAATATGTAATCATTATTTTGATTACCAGCAAAATGATGTAATCTTGCTTCCTTACCACCGGGTTTCGTGACTTCTGTTGCACAGTTCAAGGGAATCTAGGTTCTGGGTGCGGTTAATCAAGTGGCCCCATAGCTGTCCAAAGCAAAATTGCTGTAGCCTGGGAGAGATGGCTATTACTTAGGTCCTTTCGTTTTTGGGAACGTCTGCAAAACAAATCTTTCCATACCACTCACCTACCGGTGCCGCGTTTGAAGGCGTCGGTTAAAATTAATACAAGCCATCTCGCTGCCGCACATTGCAGGGTGATTGCACAGATAACGCGCAGAAGATTGCTATGATAAGCATTAAAATAGACACCCTTAATCAAGTTTCACTTTAGCTTAGTTCTGGCTAACGTTCACAGTGGGAAAAGGGATCGCAAGCCGCCTTCAAGTCACCTGTGCATCTTCAGCAGCAATGAAATGGGCATTTGAATTTTTAATTAGCGCTGAAAAAATATAAAGTGCAAGAATTTTAATAAAAATGTGTTAAAAATGTTTTTCAAAATGCTGTCGTAATGAAGAACCATGAAATATGTATAACCAACCACACCGTTGTGCTAGCGCTCCTTGCCACCCGCCTGTTTGGGGTGAGAGCGTAGCGATCAGTTTTTTGTTTGTGAGGTTGTTTTTTGTTCATTCTAAGTTTTTCAAACGCCCTGCTCTCTTTGAAACTTGGCTGCTACGAAGCATCGCAAATGAATCCAACCACCAGCAAAAAAAGGCTTGAAAGAAAGCCCATTGTCGCTGGAAAACTTCATGAATAATATTTGACATGTAACAATTTGAGATTCGTGCCAAGCAAGACACAAAACCTACAACGAAACAATTAATTCATACAAAATGTGGATAATTAAGACAAAATGTTTCTGTTTGATCTTTCGTGTGGTGCATGTTTTATACATCAACGGAATGGTCCCGAACGGAACGCTTGGATGCAACGAAAAACGAAACCAGCTCGAGCGTGGCTAAACTATGCGAATCGTACCCGAAAATACGTGTGAATGCGTGTCGGTGTGAAGACGGCCTTCCATCGGTTCATAAAGACCCTTGTGCAGTTAAGAAGTAAATAGCTCATAGAAAGATATTTCCTTTTAGAAACAATGTGTTCGAAACTGTCGCTTCATTTTCACTGTCACTAGTTTTGGCACGCTCGTGGATAGTTTTATATCTGTCTGTTCGTCACATAAGTATGTTATCAATTGATTGTTCGTTCAAACCCGTGGCAGTAAAAGTGTATCTGTAGCAATGTCGAAGAATATTCTAATCAGCCAGATGGCGTGCCGTAGCCATGCCGTAAAATAGTGGAATAAATTAGAATAATCAGAATATTAATCATAGCCAAATCGAAGACCCGACCCAAGTGAGCTCTCCTCTATTAGAGATTTGACATTAATCAAATATTTATGAATTGACACTTCTTTCTTGTACATTCCTACCTACTTTTATTGGCCAAAAGCAAAGCGTTCCCTTCAGCTCTTGGACCCATTGCCAGTCGACCATAAATCATGCACAATTTGGGAACCCGTTTCTTCCAGTGAGGGTCGGAGGGAATGACGACGGCTACGACGATTGTTGGGTCGAAGGCGGTGGAGCCCAGAATAAAACGATTGACCCACACACAGCCTCACGAAGATTTGCCCATAACATAATCTCGTCGCCCAGCTGGAGTTAATCGATGTTGCATTTTTGTGTGTTGGATTGGACTAATCGTTGAAGGCCACCACAATAGGAATTTTCAAAAGCGTCTTACTGCCCGTCGCAACTTGTGCCCCTAGCGCAACGGAACGTGGCTGTTGCTGGTGGTGGTGGTGGTGGTGCTGCTGATGCTAGATCCGAAAACATGTGACTCGACACCTAATTCCCGAGCGTTAGCAAACTGCTTGACAGCTTGCCGTGTGGCCATTTCTTCGGCCCCTCTTCCAATGCCAGCCTTACACATGGCCCCACACCGGTAGAAGGAACAAACTGTTTCAATCGCGAGGCTCTGCTGTTGTTGTCGTTTCATAAATATGAAAAAGTCGTTGGATGAAATTTGAATTTTTTATTGCGGCTGCTCATGTAAATAAAACATAAACATGGTTGTTGTGGGGCCAGAAAAACACTGCTACACCTAAATTGCGGGCCATATAAAGAACGAAACCACCACGGAGCATGGTTAGTCGAAATGGGCCGTGGAAAGTGCCGGCGATAGGCTCGGGTACCGTGGATAGAATTCACGACG
This sequence comes from Anopheles epiroticus, assembly GCA_000349105.1. Classification (NCBI taxonomy): domain Eukaryota; kingdom Metazoa; phylum Arthropoda; class Insecta; order Diptera; family Culicidae; genus Anopheles; species Anopheles epiroticus. Next base: position 128,991 of record KB672242.1, on the reverse strand, counting down.
CGGAACAGAAAAAAATGTATGCGCCAACCCGGGAGGAGAGATGACCGCTCCACTCCAATTATAACCTTCGACTAAAAACCCTAACCTAACCCGTTTCTGCCTAGCGACATATAAACACGGATTCCTGCGCACGCATGCATCTCCATGGTCGTACCGTGCCGGATTGGGGTCCGGCCCATCAGTGTTCCGTGGTGTGACCACTGAGGAATCTATAAACCAGCACGCTCCGATCATGATTGCTGGGGATCACCTGTCTGGGACCAGGGCTAGCGATGAAGTTATTTCTAGTCAAATTAAATGCTTTATTAGCCAGTTAAACATGGTTCGATATAATAATTTACAATGCATAAATTTCACCACACTGTGTATAGAGTTGTAGTTTATTGGCTCTAACCATGTGATAGCGAGCTCGTATACAATGCTCTGGGAGTTTGCTTTTGTGTGGCCTTTTGGGGAGTTAGTAACCACAAAAAAACGCAAACTCTCACCGGGGAAGGCTCGGTAAACTAGGGATCCTAGTTTTGTCCTCGGATCGTTGTTTCGCACCCCCTTTCACTCCCTGTGCTCCACTGCCTTGCTATTTCTCGCCTTATTTGTCATGTCCGTTATGGTTTTTACGAACCAAAGCCTCGCACAAGCGCACAGAGTGAGAGGTACTCCGAGCCAGAACCTCGAAAATTACATATTCACGTCAGCAAGATGGCTGCTTATCCCCGTGGCCCGTGCGTATACTGTGCGCACCGTGGCGTCGAAACGGACGTACGAGAGTGAATCGTAAAAATATGAATTTAAATTAATTTTCCCATATTTCAATCTCGCGCGATCGAACGATGCAGATAAGCGTCCGGATAATGCAGTCGGGATATGGCGAGGGGACTAAAATCACGAACCACCGACAGCAAATGGGCTGGTACGGGTCCGTCGGGCAGGAAGAAGCGGCAAAGCGCCCGTCATCGAACTGCTCGTGACCATTTTAACAGTTCCATAAACACGTAATCAGGTGATTTGTCTTACAGTTTATTGACGACAGACAGGCGGTGTACGCCGTTGGAAAAAAAACACCTTTGCCGCACGAGAGAGGTGACATTAGTAAGCATTGTTGGGGGGATATTTCTGACCTGATCGCTTCTGGTTTTCGCCGAAACACGGTGTTCTATTTGCATTTACTCATAACATATTCTTCTTTTCTTCATCTTTTTCGTTTCAGGACATCAGCACGGTAAGGAAAATGGGTACAAATTGTACATTGTCAGCAGCTTTCCCCGCCTGACGGACAAAAATGAGACGTGATATATGATCGATGAACCACGTTCTAGGTGGTCAGAGTTGGTAGTATCTTCCGTGTAGCTGAGATTTGTAGCTTTTCTGCTCTTTGCTTAATTTTTCTGTAGTTTACCATGGTGTCCCTTAAATCGAAGAAAAAGATATCTGAATAATGCCACTTAGAGCGATACAATGCTCTTTCTTATGTTTCTTAATAGAGCTTTTATCATACAGTAGCAACAGTCTCACCTTGCGCCTATCATGTGTTAGCATGTTTCAGCCTCTTCTTTATTAACTATATTGCCCCTTGAAGGGAACGTATCCGTGGTCAATACTGAAAAAGCACCCATTTAGATAACTACAAATTATCCATATCTCATAAGTGGATGATGGTCCCCTGCCCATTTCACAAAACAAATAAATAAATGAAGGAAGATAGGAACAGTAGGATAAAGCCGGTCATGCTATGAACAGCAGGCCGGCTGACACCCCATCCGGCACATCGTCGGCTCGCTCGGAACCGGCTTAGCTGGATATAATTAATTTAAAACGAATTAGCACCGAACAGAGTCGTTAACGATATTTCTTAGGTTATGCACTTTTGCCTTTTTTTCCCTCTCTGTTTTCTCCATGTTTTAGCATTCGGGTGACGGTTTGTAACTGATAGGTACACATTGTCAAGCAAAGGCGAAAGTAAATTACGGGTATCCAGAACAATCGCGCGTGTTTTATGCTTGAAAGCTTTTTGACAGGGTGTAAAACATTATTCGAGGTTCTCATTAAAAACTCATTTGCGGAATATATGCATTATTCATGGTTAACTTAAACAACTAGCTCTTTTTAAGGGATGTAAATAAGTAAGTAATTTCAAACTTTAACTGTCTTTAAGCAAAACCAGAAAGGTTCTTTTAGTTTTTATTTTCATAAACAAACAGATGGTTATTTTTGGTCAAGCTAACTTGGAAATATTTGCTTACGAAAAACATGAAAGCATTTCAGAAAATATCACACGTTTTTATGTATTAGTCGTCAGCAAAACTGCTTTTGAAATCCATCCAAAATTTAGAGGCATATCTTTATTTGTTCATTCTAATTGGAGCATATGTTATTTCTACCGTTTTCAACCAACGTTCATGTTCTTCTTTCCCCACTGTTTTCTTCTCGTTTCATGTAAAACAAATTCATCGACAAATTCCTGATGGCTTCCGTGGAAACGTGTGTTATTCCCACCACCGTCATCCTCCGTTTCGTCTGGCATACATCGTCATCTAATCTGCGGACGACAAACACACAAAAAACCATCAACCCCAACACAATATTACATCCGCAACATCAAACTTTTCGACACGACACAAACACCAAACCCGATTTTGGTGATGGCGCTCACACATTTTCGGCAAACATAAATTGCCTTGTTTTAAATATCTTTGCCATCATCGTCACCGCTGTGCTATAATCGTCCTGAAACGACCGGTGCATCTTGAACATACTTGGACTGGACTGGCCTGACCGACGTTTGATGATAATGTGGGACGTATCCATCTCAAACAACAATATAACGTACAAAAACCACCGTTCAAATTGATACTTTATCGTCACCTTCGGGTTTCTTTCTTTACCCTCTGCAATTTCCTATCCCTTATTTATGCTTTATCATTTCGTCCCTCCTATTGTGGAATGCTATCCTACGATCTTGTTGTGGTGTACTTCCGCAATACGAAATGATCCCGATTTGACAAAACCTGTAATTTTACATTCTATCTAATGCGAACAATCAACCAACAACTTCTCCAATGCAACGGGTGTGATGGATGCCCTATCTTTTTTTGTCGATTCACTTTGGGTGATTTTATCCGACGGGTCAACAACTATCCCTACCATTCCGATGTCTTCTAATGGCTCGTTCCTGTTTTGCCATCAATGGATGAAAAAATTGACCCCGAAAAATTCTGTCGTTCCTGTCCTGGATGAATGCACCATTTACCGTCCTGATGGCTGGGCTGATGACAATGTTAACTATGTGTAAATTCTACGACAAAAGGGCGTAAGTATTTTTTTCCTCTTCTTTACACCTTCTCGTCATTTCTAACAAGCCTTGAAGAATGGAAACGTTAGGACACTCGATTTAAGCTAATAGGACAAAATTAGGAGTATTACTGGTTACAGCAAACAGAGTTGGACAAAAGATAAATTACTAGCGATTGCTGCCCGCAACAGCTGAGCAAAAAACTGTCAAACAAATTATGTGACATAGAGCTTGTGCTTTCATTTGCAGCGTCTTGCTGTACAAGCTTAACATTTGTTTGAGGAAAACATTTGGAAGATGTCGCTCTCTTTATTTCTCTACAGAAGGTTTGCAAAATTGAACAAAAAGTCAATATGCTTTGGAATCTGTGTCAAATTTCAAATGAGAAACTCTATTTGAGTCTTTAAAAAAATCCTTGATTTGATTTAATTTCAATGATCGGATTTTGAGTTCCATTTGATTTTTTAACCTAATCCGTTATTCCCGGAATTAATGCATTTCCACGATTGGTAGCCAAAGCATCACCCAGCGCCGGAATAGATTGTTTCGTTTTATCCTCCTACTGTTGGAGCCGGTTGTAACCAATCCGATTCAGCTTCCGTAACGTTTGGGTCCGTAAAATGATCGTCCAACTAATACGTCCATTTCATACCATATTTAACTGAAGCCTCTCACCTTCATCCTGCACTCGGACATGCTGGATAATCCGAATAAATTATCCTAATTTTTAATCCAATCTAATTAATCGTATTAAAAGTATCCACCGTTCGGTCGCTTCGATTTCAGACGTTTAAAAATACCTAAAACATGTTTGTGAATTAATCTCCCGCAGGTCAACGGAGCTGATTTTCCACTCCCTCCTGCGCGATCATTGAGAAATGTGACGGCCAGAATAAGCAGTGGTTGTAGTATATCTATCGCTAAGCGTGATCGGATGCGTGCCTCAGATCTTCAAGCTTTTTTGTTTGTCCACTTTTCGATCCTTTACTGTACGCGTCGCTGTGGTGGCACGTGGATTTGTGCAGGTGTCCGGGATCGGGGTAGGCACCACAAGCAACCGGTGCCCGGGGATCGTACAGAAAATGACTTTGTTTTAGGAAATCATAAAAGAGTTGAAGAATATATCTTTCCGTCCGGTGCGAAATATCCCATCGTCCCGGGTACACCGTCCGTTCGTTGCTTTCAGGCATGTCTCCGACGACGACTGTCTGCACTGCCGTAGATATTCACCAGCTTCATGGTCGATGCTGTTCGCCCTGGACGTATCTCGTTCGTTCAATCGGGATACTCGTTCCGTATGCTTTTCGTTGCCTTTTCTCTGCTCCGCCGTTACGATGCTTGTCGTACGCAGCAAGCAGCAAGAATATTGTATTGGACGGGACCGCAGCGATATAGTTAAAAATGTCATTCCCTCTTCGGGTGGTGGCATGGGGTCAAACCACCTACTAGTCGCCACCTGCCGTTTTCTACCAACCCAAAATTTGAAATTTATTGCAGAAGAAAGTCGCGTTCCACGCCTTCGACGCTGCCCGGATCCCGCAACCGTAGCGCGAAGGCCCTCATGTTTAGCGCTCCGCATCCACCGGCTTATCTTGTCTTGCGCCTCTACATCTCACCCTGACGCAGGCTGTGTTCGGTCTCCTCTTGCCGAGCAGGACCCTACAACCTCTGATCTTCAATCATCCTGTACCTGTGTCGACTCGCTTGATCTGCTTCTTTTTTTATCAGTGCGTATGCTCTGGCACCATCGAATGAAAGAAACATTTTCATTCATTCACAAATGCGCTTGCTCCGCTGGCGGGGAGGAGCTCCAGTGCGAGCGAAACAGACGCTGTCTTTCGAAGGACGTGCAAGAATTGGTGAAGATAAAGCACACAGCACGGCATGGCGTTGTTGAGACTGGCTTACAGCATAAGTCTCGAAAATCTCCCGCCTCACCGGTGAAGTTCCCCGGACAGTGATAGAGAATCTGTCTGATCATCGAGAGTTCTTTGGTGGTTTGTTGCTTTGCTTGGTTGTGTTTGTGTGTGTGTTTTTTTTCGTTAAGGAATTATGATTGAAACAAATTGCCGAAATCGAACTGAATGCTTGTTCCTATCTGAGACGCCAAATCGACAAGCGTCACGCTGAATCTCTACCGGAGAAGGCACGATTGGAGCAGGCGAACTAACGCTGCATACTGGCGAACCAGCACACCCGACGACGCCACCACGCACCGTTCCTTTCACACTCATCGTACGTGTGTATGATAAATTGTCAAGACGGGTATACCGTTGGGAAGACTCGCTTTCCTTCGATTTGAACCGAAAGTCATATCTCATCGCATCGCAGACAATGTTCGCTGTGTTGAAAATCTCAACATGAAAAAACACATACCCTTTGAAAGGATTTAATGAATGAACGTATGTTGCTCAAAACATAATCTTATCAAATCATATCCAAGGGCGAATAACAATAAAAAGATACAACATATGTCGAATGTTTTATATAGAAGGACAGTCTTTTATGAATGGATTGAATTTTTTTTAATTGTTATTCATCCATTATTTTAATCTAATTTGGACCAATTTTGTACCGTTTAATCGTATTCATCGAAAATAAAGAGCGAATAATCAGCTTGTTTTATTTCCGAATTAAAATGAAACTTTGGACTAAATTCTGCAAATCTACTAAAAATTATGACTCATGCATTGCCAACATAAAGAAAAACTCAATTTCCAACCGCGCGTTTATTCATAATGCTTCTTTCGGGTTGCTTACAGACTTGAACTGCACCATATCCCCATCCCATAATTTACCCACGATAAAACGAATATCTAAAACACCGTTTAAGCCAAATATCACGACTCGAGCGCAGAGCTTGTAATCAGATGTGCCCCTTATTTGTTTTCGAGTAAGGTCACAAATAAATTGGCCCTAGATTATCGGAAGCCGGCGCTGCTTCTCATGGCCCACCATCGCACCAGCGAATTACCGAACGATTGTTTCATGTGCACGAATTATCCGCCGTCTGGCTGGCGAGGCCCGTGGCGCGACAGTTTGTCCCACCCGCGTTCCCCGTGCGGTGTATAGTATAAACCTGTTCGGAGAGGTCTAAATAAAGCAAAATTGTCCTTGCGATATTCGGCCAAGAAGCCACACACAGACAATCAGCTCCCGAACTGAGCTGCACAGTCTGGAAGCCGCTGCCGATCGACGGTACGGACAATGCCAAATTAAGGAATTGAGCCAGCTTCTCGGCGGTGCCGGCGGCAGTAGCGTCCATGGCATTGTCATCTTAGTCTGTGGTAGACTGGCTGATATCGAGATGCAAGCCGGATCGTTGTGAACTAATCGTCGTGAGAATAGCGGGTGTATGAGCAGGGACGAGATCGGTAAAGGATCGGATCACAAAAGCACGACCAAACCATTTCAGGATACGGAGCTGTCGTTTTTTCTTCTTTGATTTGCAAAGCTCTATTGGAGGAATGGAGACGAAATTGTTTCAAAATTGAGACATTCCGCTCAGCCACGAATTGGATGTAAAACATTTTGGAGATCGTTACGTACCTGAACCATACGTGCTAGACAGACCAGAAGCATGCAGATCGGGACAGAATCGTGTTAAAGGACGTCCGGATGTTTGTTTTGTTTTTGTTTATGCTGATTTCTCCCGGGCACCCTTGCAGTTGATTTCTATCTTCATTATCTTAAGCGTCGAAAAGCGTCTTTTGTATTGCATAGTTAAGATCAGCCTTAAAGGATATGCAAAAATATTATTTAAAGTTCGATTAACTGCTAGGAACGAGGTAGAATAATTATTGACATATTTTTATCATATAAGCAGCTACAGTACGTATACCTGAAGCTGCCCCGAATTGCCCTCACTCGGCGCCAATCGTAATGGAACATGCATACGTTAAAACAGTAACAACAGGAAACAGGAAACGAATGCGCCACGCCAAGCATCATAAAAGCGCGCAAACGCATAACCATTAAACGATTGCATGTATGATGGAATAAATTATTAAATGTATATTTTATCTGTTCTCTTCGTTTCATGCTTTCGCCCTTCCCCGTTGCACCTTTCCCATGCTGGTTGGCCCTTCCTGGTTGCTTACTTTCCTGGTTGCTTTAATGCTTTACCGCCGTGGACGTGTGTTTTCCGATTCGCACCGATCATAAATCTGATGAATCTGAAAATCGATACTGCTGCTGATACGCGCGTCCGAAACACCGAACCGTCCCGCACCGCCTGCACAAACCCTCCTTCTCGACGATGCGCCACTACAACCGTCTGACACCGAATTCACCATTCCGACGATGCGCCCCTCGGTGGCTTAACCTTATGGACTGCCCTGTTCCCAACCCGATGGTGCAATGTGTAGTATGTGAGTATTTAGTTTATTTGATTTCATTTTCAAGCCTATAAAACTATCATCGAACACGAAGCACTCGGATGCAAGCGGTGGGAAAGCGTCTGCTTGCAGGGACAGAAAAACGATCCCTATTACGATTCGCTGATCTCTATCAATAATCTGGTTTGCGTTCAGCAGCGCCTCCGTGCTGCATGCCGTCCGCTGACCATTCTGCAAGCATTCCCATAGAGCCGGCTATTCTGTTTTTGCCTATCGATCGAACGCGCGGGTGCGTTACGATCGTGAGCAGAACCTGCAGCCTTCTTCGTTCGGCGTTCGTCCATACTGACTTTAGTGGACGCAATGAGCAGCTCTGCTAAGCAATCCACGAGGCTCTCATCAAACTCCCCAGCCGGGCATTACGCGAGTAAATATTCCTCGATTGCGGTGATGAAGAAACAACCAACCCCAGCAAAGATACCAGGTTCCCCGTTTCCACGATCGCTGTATCTCGCGAGGAAGCAAACATAAACAACGGGTCCAACCAGAAGCGGGGGACCTCAGGCTGTCGAGGAGAACTTATTGTTTTCCCAGCCACAGTGTTCGCACCAACCAAGGGAAACTGTCTGGGCAGGTTTTTCTGCTGCTCTTCTGCGTGCTGCGTTTGCACTGCGGTTCTGCACAGTGACCGTTTTTACAGCACTGATAATAAATTGCTTGTAGATACAAATTTTGATAAAACGGGAGCATAATTTCGTTTTTGCTTCCCTGACGACGATCGCCATCGCCAACTGCCGCTTCACCGTTCATGCAGCCTACACACCATGCGATTCATTTGTCGAGAACAACTCTCCAACATTTACGCAAAACGCTCACGCAGAATACTCGCGCAGACGCTCGCGCAAAGCAAAACTGTACACCGGCAGGCGGAACGTAAGTCGGTGGTAGAAAGGAGCACAAAATTCTCATGAGGGCATAAACAGCCTCGCAGCAAAGACGTTTTGTTGTGCACTTTTCCTAAAAATAAGGTAGCCACTGATATGGATGATAATGGCTTATACTTTTGCTCTCTTTGTTAAGTCATTTCTGCACTCCCGTGCACAGGATGGTTTGCCAAAAGGTAAGAATTTGGTTCACTGAAACATGCAATGCGTAATGCACCCTCACCCGCCGAAAAGACATTAAGCTCTCGACGCACCGGTGGTTTCTTCCGCCAAAGAAATGTCCTCTTTTGCATAGTGTGCAATCTTCACTAGCGAGAAAAGGCTTTGAAAATCGATTATCTTTAAATTCCAACCTTCCCACCGCGGTCCACCGTTTTTGGTCGGAGTTTTGAAAGTGCTGCATCGTTTAGCAGCAGCAAAATGGATACTCCACATAATTTTCGGTGGCAATTTTCGTCTCATTTTCTCCCGCAAATGGGTCCAAATAAATAACCTTGCCCCATGCTCGGCGCGAAATGTGTCCCTGCTAGTGGCTCGCGCTCCTTGAACCGACCGACAGCCAAGATGCGTACAGTCACACACAAGACACAAAAGAAATATTTCCCACATCCTTTTTGCACACGGAAGATACGCGCAAGCGGAATCGTCAAAGCGCGCGAGAGGTGTGTGCCTGGATTGCCCGTATTTCAGACGAAAACCAAAAAGAAACCCGCACACGTATTTGGAATACTTGCAACACAAAACGCGTTGGAAAGTTATGCTGGCCGGGGAATATTTAAAACTGTGTCCTGCTTCTGTGAAAAGTAAAATAAATAAATAACAAATACGTCACGCCACCAAAAACCAAGGCAAGCGACCACCGCGCACGTCGCTGTCCTACGATCTTTTTCGTTTTCGGTCATCCAAACTGCCTGCAATTCATTCAGCACCTTTGGCAACGACTCGACACCTTCGCGGTTGCCTTATTGTTTTTTATTCTCGTTAAAAAATGCATCGAAATTTTTAAATAAAAGTCTCCGGCCATCTGGGCGAGTATGCCAAACAATGACATTTCGATCGTTACTTTTAAGAGGCGCGAAAGAGATCCTTAAGCTAACGGGCAGTATAAAACACCCGCAGCGGTGTGATTCACAGACGGATCGAATATCTTTGTGCTTCCATAAGCGTTACTATCCATCGAAGGTGTAGAAAACTGTTAACAAAGAAAAGTATTGAATTAATACGATTGTGTAGCAAGATGGGCTTGCCTTTATACACGGTGTGTTTTAAGTTCGAATCTGATTTCAACAGATCTGCTTTGTTGAAATATTTGGTAGTTTTTGGCCATTATCATTAGAGGCCAATTCTGGCATTACGAGACTCATTATACCCCGTGGTTGGATAGTCAGTTCTCACTACAAGACCCTGTCCATTTGTTACTACTATGGCTATTATTTTGCACTAAAAAACAACTGTAGAAACATAATGTATTTTTTACTAATTGTTTGTATTGATAAATATTTAAGCCTGTTACATGTTTATAGATTATCAAATATGCTATAATATAGGTTAAACGTTTTTTTTTAATATGTGCAATTGGACATTGGTCTCCTGGATGGAATTTTGTTTCCTGTCTGGGAACTACAAAATGAGAACTAGAAATAATACGAAACCCTTGCGTTAATATGTTCAGTTTATAATTGGTTTTAGTAATGGAAATCAATATGTGCTTGCCGATAAAATGGAAACAAAAAAAACACTGGCCAGGGAGAGAAATGTTTGGAATACATCCAAACACCAATCGACACCGGGTCGTATTTCTTTCTTTTGTTTAGGTATCTCATTTCAAAAGCTATATTTTTTTCTAAATTCATTATACTCAATCGTTAATCGTGGAATATTAAATTAATCAAAATTTCAAAGCAATTTTCATCATAATTTGTGGTTTATTTTGTATAATTTGTTTCTTTTCGGTGTAACATGTGCAAGATCCAAAGTACACCATCTTCTAGACTTTCTTTATATATTTATATATAGGATCCTCTTACGTCACAATTGTTGGCTGCGATCAACTTGTTGTAGGAATCGAGAATTGAATGTAGAATGGATGATGATGATGATGATGATGATGATTAGCGGTTCAAAGTAAAGAATCAATTATCGTCAAAACCCTACAGAAGTCGGCGTGTCTACCATTACACCATAGCACTACCCAAGAATCCCTTTTTTATATGTCTATTAAAGAAATTTGAATATCAAAATCAATTTGGCATGTGTCTTGTGATATAATCAACAAGACAAATACAATTCAATGATTAAGACACACTTTTGACACAATCGGTCTGTTCAGCTTGCAAAAAAAACGCTCGCACAAATGGGAAAAAAACATGTGTCTTCTGAACCGAATAGTGACAACATCTCATGCACTATTATAAAAGGGTTATGTTGATGGAGAGCCAAACTTACAGCAAACAAATTGATTTCCAATCCATACAACTACATGAACGCATCGACCGGCACCACAATGACGGTTCAAGTAAACCAATGAAGAAGAAAGAATAACACCACCGTGTTACACACACTGCTGGTAGCGTTTTGCCAAAAATGTCTCGCTCCAGTATAGCTTTCTCAGGTCTTTTGCAACAGCGACTAGCAAATCGACCCGATGGGAAAACGGCATCACCATCAAAGACTCTAGAACCGCCTCGCTTCTCCAGACCGCTACACGGGCCATAGCGATGCAATTTAAATACAAATCTTGATAGCATCTTTTATGCTCGCGCAGTGCATCTCCAGAAGAACAAGATGTTGTCGTTGTCTCTGCCACCCCCTGCCTGCAGTCATGAGGCGGAATGTCGTATTTGGTGTTTCTTTATCTACTCCAGTTTTTATTTTGGGAGCAAAGGTGTATCACCAACTTTTCGATACTACCCGCACTAGGGAAAGTAACCATGGATGGTATGGCGACGTCTTTCGTCCCTTGCCCTACAACATAAAAAAAAACACTCACACACACTTTTCATCCCAACCATCTTCGGCAGCATCGAGATTGAGACAACAATACACGATGCCGAACAGATTTTCGCTAATAAAAATAAATTATGTCTTCGGCGAAAAATAACGTTTCTATTCACCGCCAAAACACGAATGTTATGGTTGCTCTTGGTACCACTTTTCCATGGCAATGGCATGAAGCCGTCGCCGATTTGCCCGCACGGTACGACAATATGTTATCATTTGTTGTAATATTAATTTTTGTACAAATCGTTATTTTGTGTTGAGAATCTGTCCATTCGGTCGATCTTGTTGGGACATCTTATGTATGTTTGTCACAAAACACTCGTGGGTTGGTATGATACCTTGAATGAAACAGTGGCGAGCACATTGACACTAGTAATTTTCAGTTGAATAGTTGAATGAGATTGTGCCGAACACATTAACAATAGTAATTTTCATGTACAATCAAATAACGTAGATTAATGCATGGCATAATCAATTAGTAAACACAACTACTAGGCAGTATCACAGCCTTATATCACTATTACATCTTTGGACCGCTCATCATCATCAGGTGTGATTAGCCTGTTGTAGTAAGTACCAAAAGACACACCAGATCCTTAGTCTCGGTTGTGTTGGCCAGAAATCATATAAATCTCTCGACATGTATTGTTTTCGACAAAATGAGCCTGATTATAACTGATTTCATAATGCTAAAGTCGTATCAATTGTTTGCTATTTGAATACTTTGTTAAACAAATGATTAAATTTTAATAATTTATGAATTATATATTTTGGTTTGTTTTTTTTTTTTTTGTTTTTGTAGAGACGGCCAGGCCGTATTTCTTAAACTTCATGTACTAATCTGTATTTCCTGGATATATTTTCAAACTGAAATGACAATTCACCCGAGTTTTGCAGTGCAAAAGTGCAAAAATATTTTCAAAATCTCAGAAATGACAATTTTCCACAGAATATCTTTAAAAATGTTTGCAGTGCCAAAGTAATCTTCCAGAATATACCAAGGCCTGCCACCAACGACGTTTCGGGCAGCGTTTGCCGCTGTGTGGCGAGATTTTGTTTTCATTTATTTTTCCATCGGCATCCGCTCAAGTTTCTCAGTCCTTCACTGAAAAGCACAAAGCACTACCACTATGGTTCAAGCCAAAAACAACAGCGGTAAACTCTGGTGCTTCGTCTCAGGATGGTGCTAGTGCTACCGCCACTACTGTCGCACGCTGGCGCCATCGCATCGTGTAACTTCAATTTCAATTGCAAAATTTTGCTACCTCTTCCTACTCCCACTCACACCCAACCCTAAAACACACACACTCATACACTGTCTGGACCTTGATGTGAATCGCAAAAATCGGATGAGACAGTCGACAATGCAAAAGGCACATTCCTGATGTCGCCAGAAGCTTTCGGGAATTGCCGGTGGGAAACCAAGCGCAAACCGATGCAGCCAACTACAGTCCAGTTAGCGACTCGATCCCCGGTGGCTGCCCGATTGCCTGATTGCTGCTCGCTCAGAATCGGGGGCTGTTAATGTTGGATAATCGTGGATCAACGGTCAGAGATGAATAACGTTGTTCGCTCCCTCCCGGAAAGAGTCGCGCGCGTTGTAACCACGAGTAGATCAGTCGCGCAGCAGCATAATGGAGCCATGCTTTTTGCACTCGCCTGCCCCCGTCTGCATCGCGCACCCCCTCCAACCTCTTAATGGCCCCTCAACAGCATTACGACTTGAAGGAGGAAAAAGGGAATGAACCGCAGACGATTCTTAGAGCCGAGCTGCGCCGGTACATAAATCATACGGCGTCGAGCAGCATAGTCCGGCACCGGCCGTAAACTTGTCCCTTAGAAGTATTTATCCAAAATTGTTCCAATTTCCAGCAGAAGAAAAGGGCTTTTCACTACAAAAATCTGCCAAAGCCCGTCCACTGCCAAGCGTCGCCGCTGACCGGTGCGAGAGAGCATAAATATTTTTCACTTCGTCCGCAGGGTTGGTTTTCCTTTTTGTCGCGTGTTTTTGTTTGTTTCGCTTTCAGCAGACCCAAATCCTCTCGCTTATGCGTGCTGGCCTGGTCTGGGCGGATTCACATGGTCACGCTTTGTGTATGTGTTCTGGATGGTATTTATTTACCCTTTCTCATTTGCCTCGCGCCAAGAACGCGCTCCAGAGAAGCATCGGTCGTGGGCTGCTTTCCTCCAGCGCGACAGAAACGTATTTTCGCTTGCAGAAGCCCACTCACCCGGCCAGTTGCCGCGTGTACGATCGCGCGGGATAGCACGCAAAGCGAAGCTATTTAACATTTTATATGTGCCCTGGAAGTGATTTTTATCGCGTCCCATAATTGCCGTCATTATTGTTGTTATTGCTGGCGACGCTGGCCGTTTTCGAGCAATGTCGTTCGTGCGGTTCGTTCTCGAAAAAGGCTGAAACCTCCAACGACGACACGGTGTATTGCTGCACCAGAAGAAACACTCGTGCCCTCCTGCGTTAGCATGACATTCTAATTTTGCTTAATTCTGTGATTCCAGATTACCTAATGAAATTTTATTTAAACATCATATTTGATTCACAGACTTCGGAAGTAACAAATGACGAACGTTTTATTATATCGATTCCCACACTTTCTGAACCATTTGCTCACGATGGGTGTTCATAAAAATTAAATTCAAAAGTAAGATTTTTTCAACAGCAAATGTATTTGTTACTTAAGGGTGAGGCACCAACAAAAAACAACCATCCAGGAAATCCAGGAAATAAAACTCTTGTTCCATATCGTGAGCGTTTGTCGTCAAACGTGATAAAATAAGAAAACGACAATCGTGCTTTAATGTCAGTTCATGCAATGGGAATGGAATGTGCGTGTGGCATCTAAATCAAATTGTTGTGCCACATTGTTTATTTGATTCTTCAGAACGTGCGCTCGTATAAATAGATTCAAACCTTTTCGTAGCACGATTTGAAGAGCTGACCTGACTGAGAAAAAACGACCTTCAAACAAAAGGATGTTTGATTACGATCAAATCCAAATTGTTTATTTGATGCTGATAGTTGCTACCAGCTGTACTGATGAGGGGTTGTGAAAGAATGAAATATGCTACCACAAATGTGTACCGCCCAACGGCTATTTATGAGCTGCGAAAGATGTAAAGCTGTTAGAAATGGTCGAGTTTTTGCCACAATTTATCCGCTAATGTCGATAATTTATGCCGCCTAGCGTGGTGCATCTGCGGACTGGCTGCATAGGGGTCGACTCAATGCCGGATACACATCCTTTTGCTGGATCGTCGCTGCTGGTCCCGCTTCTGGTTAGGTGTGACGGGAAGTAGCTTAGATGTTTTGAAGCCGAACCATCTGTTGTGGATCACCTGTCCATAGCGCAAGATCTGCTGATGCTCTGTTTCGGGTTGCGATATGTTTGATTGTACCTATCTCTCTCCACCATTCGACCCATTCTAGGGTTGTCTTGGCAATTTGGCCCCCCAAAAGGGCTGCTCTTATTTGGGCAAACATTTTCCGAGTGATTTGTTTGAAGGATTTATGAGGGCCTGGCACGCTACAGCAAACGCTAATAGTGCCATAACATGTGCTAATACTCTTGATTGATAGTTGATAAACGCAAATGAGTAGCGGATCACGCTGCATGCCGTCAGGTTGCTTCAGAACAAAATGCTTCTGAAGAATCACAATCATCTGGGGTCGGTTCTTGCGGGGCTCGTCCAATTTCCACAGTACATGTGTTTCCGGTGTACAAACAAGTGTAACCGTAATTGGTATTTGGTAAATATACGAATTTATAATCTCACACGTTTGAAGAAAGGCCGCCATCGCACAGAAGCTTGCATGGCAGGCATAGCACAAGCGGCACTGTGTTGTATACTCACACATGTGTAGGATAATTTCAGTTGCGAACGATGATCTTATACATTTTAATGACCTGGAAGCAGTGTACCGTCGCTATCGGAAATGTTCCATATCTTTCAATCAACAGCTTGGGAGTGTGAACGCATCGTACTGGTAGTTGTCTTCCGCGCATAATATAGCTATCACGCTAAAACGCAACGCTTCATGGGTGATTCCCAGATCGTATCTTAATTGAAACTAGACCCATCGCTCTCTTTCCTATTTATTTGCACATAATCTTGCACATTAATCGAATCAAAAGATTCGCACAAACTAGTTTTGTGGTGGATTTAATTTTTGATTGTTATTTTTTTCTTGACTTTTTTCTTTTTTTTTTTTGATAGACGGCACTGCACTGGGCGGCGAAGCACGGCAACGAGGATGTGGTAAAGCTGGTGGCCGGTAAGCTGAAAGCTGATGTCAACGCCAGAACGGTATGTGTTGTGCGTAGCACAGTAGCACGTGTAACTGCATGTAGCGCATGTATTTTCTAATGTTTACCTTGTTTTCTTTCATTTTATGCGCCGCCACCAACGACACTGGCCCATCGACGGATTGGTCTTTCATCAGAACGGGGTAAGTGACCAACAGAAACCGCACAAAAACCTCTAGCGAGATAAACGATCATCGGGGGTACATCATTCATCAGCAATATTTAAATTTTATTGTCGTTTGGCTCCGTCAAAGCTGAAAACGGTGATGATCTAGCCGTGATCAAGAAGCAACGAGCAATTATGTTATGCTCAAATTCAAATAGCTTTGGGTAGCTCTGGTTTGGATTTCATTTATCACTCGGGCCCAGCTGGACATACCAGAAGCCCCTGACCATTAAACGAGAAATAAAATGCGGTAGAGCTAGCCGTTAATTTGCTATTCACTGTTAATGACAGTCGGATATCGGGAGAGCATCGACTGAAGATGTTGAATGACATTCCGTATCCAGTGGCATTAAGTTTGATGAAGATGGGAAGCTTTCGGAAGAGTCGAAAACATCCTAGGTGAGAAGAACATCGGCATACCAACGCACTGAGTTCGAGTTTCGGGCTGTGAGCATGTTCTTACTTTTCTTTGTTTCTTCTAACACACAGCAATGTGTTGTGACAGTTGGAAAGCAAACAACTTACAAACTCTAACAAGAGAAGTCACCGAAAAAGTTCCACTGCTAGTGTAGTGCAAGGAAATACTGACCGAGCGCTAATTAGTTTTTATAATTTCATTAACGGAACTCTATAAAAGACATTTGCTTTAATTAGCCGAACGCGACTCCCTGATACCTCGGCTGACGTGCATGGCCAAAGAGCAACAGATACAAAAGAAACAAACAAGCGACCATGGAGAAAAAAGGGAACCGATAAAGAGACGATCGTTTTAAATAGAGCAGGTTTCTCTACATCTATCGTTTTGGAAAACGCGTCCCTTGCACAGTAGATCCGAGCTT
Organism: Anopheles epiroticus; assembly: GCA_000349105.1. NCBI lineage: Eukaryota > Metazoa > Arthropoda > Insecta > Diptera > Culicidae > Anopheles > Anopheles epiroticus. The sequence goes on along the minus strand of KB672242.1, from coordinate 112,091 downwards.
TAGGAAGCACTTTCCCGAAGGTGAGGCTACGGAGATAAGAACAGCACAAAAAAGCCGACGTCTTTTGTGTATGTTTGTCCTCCCAAAAGCGATTGGGCGGTTCGTCGGTGTTGATTTTTTGGTTTTATTCTCTTGTCAAATCATAAACATTTGATATGCAGACGGAAGATTCTTCGGGCGCGATAACGTACCGCTTGATGAACTGGTTCGCTTTCGGTGCCGGTCCAGGATTGGCCGTCATGAAATCAAAGCTTCATTCATCAATCCGCCTACCGTTTGTTAGGCGAACGTATTGGCTTTATTTATTTCCCTACGACGAAGTTTAATGATAAGTCGGCTGTCTAGCTTGTTCCCGAACTGGAGTTGCCTCTTAACGAGTATTGTGTACGTTGGTGGGCTAGTTCTACGCTGTTTCAGTCCCTCATTTCAAAGTATGATCGACTAGCACCAAAATTTACTTAGAAACTTACTTATATTAGATATCATCATATATTGATAATATGCTAACCTGGAAGTGTGTGCTACAAGCTGAACCAACACCACTGATTTCATAAAAGAATTGTCGAGTTCTTGATCATTCTTCTAGTATAGCTCGTAGATTTGCCATAATCCAAATAATAATTCCATCCCAAAACAACTATCGTTTGATAGCTCTACTTTGACAAAGTTAAACTTAATTTTATTGTCCAATGTTCACTGATACTTATACAACTGGTATGTTTTTTTTACATTAAAAAGTACAAAGCCTTGTCTCTTCTCATTGATTTTTTAATATTTCATCTCAAAAATGCTGGATATAATCTCATGATATAAAACTAAAAGTAATTTCTAATTTTATTTGATATTTGTTTAAAAAGTAATTATTCGAATTGTTTTACCCTTTTGAAAGTACAACATTTAGCTCCAATTGTTCTACAGATATAAACTATTTCCAAATAATCAACTCGCCATCTTTGTAATTGCCATTGATTTATTAGTTTGAACTTTAAAAACCTCTCTCGACCTGGGTTACTGAACTGTTGTGTTATGTTTCTCATCACCAAGCATTACAATAAGTTTGTAATGTTTCACACATAATGTTTCTCGCTACATATTAGTTCCTTCTTCGCTATTGTTTCCGTCACTCGCTCATACCGCCACTCGCTCATACTTAGGTATCTTAGGTTCTTTACGATTGCCACAATTGCGCCTTGGAACAAATGCGTGCCCGCACTGGAAGCACTTCCACACAGATGGCACCCTTTTCCATGTGTGTACGCGAGTATAGAGCTCACCAGCGAGCCCACCAGCGGGCCTCCGAGTCAAGCCACCGGGCTCTTGGTCGTACACACACAGTACTCACATCCACCTTAATTGTTTATGTGCGACTAATTTGAATGGCAGTGAAAAATTATGCATGCATATTAATATTTTTTTATTGCCCTGACTCCTATCCATTACGGTGGCGCATCAGCAACCGGTCCGGTTTCGACATGATGTTACACTAATATTTTGCCAGCAAAGTAGCTGTTCGCGCTAGAAAGCGATTACACATACGATTTTCCCCCGCCCGGTGCGGAACACACGGCACAAAGGCAGTTTATGCATGTATATATGTTGCTAGTGTCTATGGTCTCCCTGCTTATCCAGTGCCCGACCTGCAGCCTGTAGATCAGCTGCATAGTATCACATTCTAGCATTCCTTCCCTCTGTCTTCGCGGGAAACGCAAAACCGCTTGACCTTCGAATATGCATTTTGCATGTTTATGTGAAAAAACAGTTTAACCGAACATTCGAGCAACGGCGCAAAGGGCACCACTGGACGGTAGGTCAAGTAAACTATTGTTTATATGCTTACATACGTTTGTCCGCAAACCGATCGTAAACACCGGAACGATTAGTGCCACGTTCGCATAATGTTACTTCCCTTTCATGACATTGTACACCAGATGCGAAACAGATGGAATTAAAAACTAATTTGTAGAATAAAATTGTTTAATTATTTTTCCAAAGAACGGAATCTTAATTTCGGCCTCCCGGTGTATCCCACCCGAGACTCCCAACGGTGCGCACGTACGGATTCACAGCTTTCGACCGCAACAAACGGCTAGCGAACGGTGGAAAAAGTCGTGACCAAATAATTCAATATCTATCAGATAGCGCAAGGGTTTATTACAGCGAGGGAAGCGACTTCTGATCACGTCGTCGTCGTCGTCGTCGTCGTCTTTGAACAGTAGAGTTTTTTTTTTGTGTTTTCAAATCACCTTAAAAAACGATTGTGTCCAAAAGAGCGGAGAAAGAAATAAATATAATGCAAAACGCGAAAGGTGATCGTGGTAGCTTCTTGTCATGAGGGAAAAATTACCTCCCCAGAACAAACGAGCAGGATTCGTTCACTGTCTGCATTCATCTTGAAAAAATTATACTAGGTTTCCGCGCTCTTCATTCAAGGACAATTTCATTTTATCTTCTCTTTAAAACGCCCCCAAACGGGTAAACTCGATAAATGCGCTAAACACATGGATTTTTTATCCCGCAGTAGAGAATCCTTCCACCAAAAACCCATGAACCGACGCGCTCAGGAATGCGTCAACCTGGCCCGTCCAACCGCAGGGGGAAACCCACGGAAAGCTGGAACAAAAACGCGTTGGTAGCGTACTATTTTACCTACCACAAAGTTTCATAACTGTAGCGTGTGCACGATCTCTTTTTTTTTTGCGCGCGCGCGCGTGGTCTCATAACGTATTCTTTTTCGAACCGTGTTTTACCTTCCCGCAGCTGACCCGCTGTAACGCAGTTCATTGTTGGTTTACATTTTTACAAGATTGCCACACACGAACAAAAAATAACCAAACGGTGGTACACATCCTATGGTGGGCATAGCAAAATAACAAAAAAAGCAGCAAACAGCCCCCGCGGGCTGGAAATTGCAATTCGACTTCGTTAGTTTTTTTTTTCACTTTCCACCGGGTCACGGGGTGGAAGAAGCACAACGCTCAGAACCGTTATGTTTCTGGTGAGAGATTTGGGCGTGCTCTAGTCCTGGTGAGAAGTGACCATAAATAGTTTTAGAGTATTTTTAAACAATTTGGTATAGACAGACGAATAACGTTTTTCTCATATATAATCAATATGTTGACTCATTTTATGTGGATTTGAAGTTCAATAGCTCCACAGCAAACTTATCTGCTCAAATATTACTAAAGAAATGTTCGTCAACAAATTACAATGGCAATCGCATCAAAGTAGACAATTTTGTTAAACACTACAACAGTCCAACTCTACCATTGCACCTAGGCCAGTCGCCCGGCATCGCTGTTTGCCGAGCAAACCAATCTGGGTCCAAACACACGCAAGGTAAACAGGACACAGGAGGGATGGTACGCAATCGAACCGTACCGAAGCTTTCCTTGCTGCGGTACTAACCCGTCTTGCGACTCAACCAACCCATCAAAGGCGCACTCCGGTAGGGAAAGTGAAGCTTTTTAATTGAAAATTTTCATTTCCTACAGCGTGTCACTCGATGGTGTAGTGTACATGCCCTTTTGTGTCGTGAGGAACGTTTTGTGAGCCGGTGTATACGCCACAAAGCAAATAGTGTTTTGGGTGATACATACATAAAATATTTCATTTATTATAAACGAAAGGAGCTTCCTTTCTTGCCGCAACTCTTGTGTTGTGTTTCAATGAGCTGGAAGCACTGTGGGACCCGAGAACGGAACCTTCATGTAAATGTACGGTTAGATGAATTTGTTTGCCAACAGCCAACAAGCACAGCCATCATCACGGACTGACGGCATCCTGCTGCTGCTGCTGCTGCTGCTGCTGCTGCTCCTGCTGGTGCTTGCCATGTCCCTAAGATCTCTTCACTATGGAACAGGTCCATGGAAATGGAAACAATTTACGCCATGCCGGGTCGTGCTTCAGGACTTCATCACTGGCCGAGCAAAGGCAAAGGTACGGTGGAGTTTAGGTGAAAGTGTTGGGTCAAATCAAAAAGGCCAACGATCACCCAAAGCGGTCGAGCAGAGGAGGCATGTGGTTGTTTACGCGCGCACTGGTAAACACGTCTGCTGATGAAAACGGTTCGAAGAAAAGGTGAGAGAAAGTCCTGTGCTTGCTCGCATGTCTTGCCATACATAAGTACAGGCAATATCGGTGTCGGACGATCCATCGGCAAAGGGCAGGCTGGTGGAAACATTCGGAAAAGCGATTCAATTGATGTTGGAGTTTATTTATTTATGTTTGAATAGCGTTCTCGAACGTGCCGACACGTGGAGTGGAAGCGCCGGTCGTTGCGGTCCATTGCAGCTGTGACGAAATGGTTCACGAAGAATGTGTTTAGATAAATCTCTGTTGCACCGGGCGTCGTCCACTAACCTACCTACCTGACCGCCCGGAAGATCCGGAAGCATACCGTCATCAGCCGGAACTACGGAATGATGGGCTCTGGTGCATTACACTTGTTCCAGCGTAGTCGAACGGCAACAAGGGCGTGCAAATGGTGCATGATGTATCGAGAGGCAAAAAGCAGCTTCATCTTTTAATGATGGTAAAGATCTTGGACTCCACGTCTTGGTCTCGTCTGCCGTACGCCTTGCCAAGACAGTACAGTGTTTCTTCCGTCTGCTAGGACGATTGAAAACTGAAATGACGCTGTACTGGCGTCGCCTCTACCGCCTGAAAACGGGAGAATGGGTCCGATGGCCTCAACACATAAACTGGCGTGTATTATGTATGCGGTATCGGCTTTCCGCAATCTTGTCCGAATCCGAAAGCGCAAACCGGGTGAGTAGAGACCTCGGGAAACATTCACCAGAAACATGGGCCGGCTCGGCAATCGATTTGAAATTTAAGATTTCATTATAATTTAACCCAAGACATTGCCGCTAATTGCCGTACAATGTTGGATGTATCATTTTTCATCCGATTGTCCCGAATCACCATCTCTTGGACATTGGTTTTGCTAGCTTTTCCGTCCCATGTAGATAGTTGAACAAGTTTGGCATGGCATCAATGGGTCTAGTTTCTATTGCTATTTTTTAGCTTACTGAAAACGCTATGTACGTGCTGTACTTTTTAAACAAATAAATTGCATGCTGTGCTAAAATGTGCCTTTATTACAACATATACGCATTATAATGCGTTTTCATCACAACGCATAAATCAATAAATCGTAACACATGAACCCATACCGTGGTGGTCGACATAACGGAACGAATTTAAAGAAAATCACGCACCACATTGCAGCTCTCCGGTACAGGCAAGCAATAAGATGCGCTGGTTGGCAATATGAAAAAGTGTTTTCCGAACTGTTGCAACAGCTCCACGTTGATTGGAAACGCAAGGATTGCGTTTTGTACCGCCGGGCCACTACTGGTACGCACCTTTCCAGGCGGAAACACGTACCCTTCGCTTTCTTCGTGTACCTTTTTTAACGGAGTTTTTAATTTCGCCCAATAGCAACCAATCTTCGGTCACCCAGCCGTCACCAAACGGTGGCAACAGGATCCCCGGATTCGGGTGAGAAAATGCTGCGTTCAAATTAAAAAGTGAAATAAAATAATGTCAAAAAAGGAAGGGAACGAGCGCGAAACATCGACACGGCAGGCGCTCACACACTCGCATAGGCTGCGTGCGGCACTCGAGAAGGGTTAGACAGTTTGTGACGGTAGTATAAGGTGCGCCTTGGGATGGGTTGGAAGGGTAGCAAGGTTCCGCCTAAAGGGCGCGCGCCCAAACGCAACAACAACTTGGAGAAAAAAGAAGCCGATCAGTTCCGCTTATCAAAGGATACGTGACAACATTATAAACATTTGATGCATATGTTGATGTTTACAGCGGATGCGAAGCGAGCAGACCAGGGCCAGGGTAGGACACGATATATCGATGGTGCGTGTTTGTGTGTGCGTATTGAATTTTCGGTCCATTTTGATCAGCTCGCGCGCGTTTCCGCATGGCGCTTTTTTATTATTATTCTCCCCTGATCGATGAACCGTATGCCAGTTCACGTGAAAGTTTTTCCTGTTAACTGTCCAGTGCAGATCCAACAGTTGCAAAAAACTGTGCAGCTTTCAGATGATAGAACAAGATAGAGAGCTCTCTAGTGTTTGCGAGTGTACTCACTAGCTACCCAGCGTCGGCCCTGGACACTGTATGTATGTTCGTTTTGTGGCCCCTCTGGGATAACCAGGATCCATCCAATATTGCGTGTATTCATGCACATTTCTTCCGTTCCTTTTCAAAGCTTTTTTTGCCACCGCTCTTTTGCCGTCCGCGAGTGCTCTCCGGTGGAATAATAATTACGCTTTTTGTTGTCCCGCTTGCTTGCTGTGTTTGTCCAACAATCAGTAGCTCGGGCATAAATTACTCGGGCTGTGAAATTCGCCGGAGCAACTTTTGTCATCTGTCAGTCAATGTTTAAAACCAACCCTTCCCACAGCCACAATCCGGTGGCAGCTAAAGGGGGAATGGATTGCGTTGTTAATTCAAAGTTGAAGCTTAAAATCTCTTAAAGTGTGTCGTACATTTCTATCACAGTCCGCAAGTGCTGAATCTGCAGGAACCATCGTATCACTCACTGGAGGTTTCATGGTTATCCGGTGTGGTGGAACAAATCAATTACGGTGCATGCGCTCGACGGTGTAAGATCAATTTACCTCTAATTATGTCGTTCTAATTTCATTTCTCTACGGTTCGTTTCACTTCCAGGGTTACACGGCTCTTCACATCGCCACACAGTTCGGACGGAACGACATTTTCGAGCTACTGTGCAACGTTTACAGTGAGTATAAGCAATAAGTTTATCTTTTTTAAGTTGATTTATGTTATGGCTGTTCTTAGGTTATCCTTCAAGAGAAATTTCAAACGAGCGATCCACAATTTTGTTTTATTATACATTAGCTATGAAGGTGGTTGCAATAAAAGCACATTTAAATATTCATAGACATTTTGCTGGACCTATAATAAAATGCCGAATCATAGTGCTCCTTTAGTTAACATTTGAATTATGGAACCTCAAAATTATTTCAGAAGAATTCACTAGCACCCGGAAAACAATTTCAGTTATTCTGTTAGTTTACTAAGAAATCTAAGATTTTCCATTAGTATAATTTATTAAATTTTATAAACTCAATTTTATAATGTGTATTTTTGCACTCTTTATACGAATAATTTGTTAGGCGATACACACTAATTGCCATGAAATGTGTGAGAAAAAGTAAAGTGATTTTGTAAGCAAGTAGATAAAAATATGTTCATGATCCATTTCTCCTATAGCACTAAGTCTTAACACATTTATGGCCGGCTCGATGGTCTAAGTGCTAACGGGATAGGCCTGCGTCATACGATCAGGCCCGACGTTGCATCAAATCCCATTTGGACTGTTGCTAACTGTTGGATACACTAAGTCACAGCCCTCCCTACGCAAAATCGTCCTTCCTGCAATGCGTGGGGATACTAAATAACAGAAAACGTCAAATCACATTAGTGCTTCGGATAGGCCTTGACCCTACAAGGATTGTATTTAAACGACCCTTTTTCTTCCGAAAGCTATTCATCAAACGATCATTAGTATCGCAGAAACATTGAAACTTGCACCTGTCTCAAAAAATAAACAAAATAATGAAAAAAAAACATTGTTTTATACCTATGATGATGGTCATCGTGCTTCCCATATCAATTCGACATGGACATCAATGAAACAGCCATGTACATACAAGATATTGCTCATTCAGATAAATTTATGTCGTTAAATTATTATTAACGTAGGTATTAGTAGAGCATTAAATTTAGATGGTTATACAACAAAAAAATTAAATTGGTAAACTTTAACAGGATCAATGCTATGTTATCAAGAATGCAGCAAATTGCATCCAACGAGCTACTTGAACATAACAGAACACGACAAGTAGTTGTTAATGATTTGGCATCATCTAGAACATTTCACGATGATCTATCTGCTTTGAAATAACCAGCATGAAGATGGCAGGCAGCAATGACATTCTCCTAAATGTAATATTTTCATCGTGTAATGAACTGTTAATAGAAAAATATTTTGTTATTCTTTTCGGGTATTTGCTCTACGCATTGTTTTATTTCGGTGAATAATTTTGTATCCTGAGCATCACCTTGATTGTAGCCTTTTCATTGCGAATGCGAAAGCAAATGCTACATACTACTTTAGTAAGGATTTCCAAACCATCAAACTCATTCACTTAAATCATACACTGTGCATTACGTGTTATTTATTAATCAATATTACTTGTCTCTAGAACTATTTAAACTAAGACACTAGCATTCTAAAAGTTAAACTACATCCTAGCTTATCTAATTTTTACTAATCTTAAAAAATATAAAATTTAAAGAAGGGGTGAGTATCCCACGAAGATGTTATGTTAATGATTGAAATATTAGCAAAAGATATTAGCTAGCATACAGTGAACATTGATACGAGCCAGTTATGTGTCCAAGACTTCTTTTTTGTAATCAAAACTGTTATATTAATGATTGAAATATTAGCAAAAGATATTTGATACGAACCAGTTATGTGTCCAAGACTTCTTTTTTGTAATCAAAACTGTTCTGAAATCTCAAGCTTGCTGTTAAGACTAATGCCGGCCTTTCCTCTTCGATAATACCTTATTCCTCTCTTATACGTCTTATCCAACCTATTCAAAACGGGTATTTTAAATATTTTTGATCAATAACCATTGTTGGACACATGCGTCAGCCCAAATTGGCATGGTGTACTTAATAGGATAGCTAGTTCTGAGCATGGGAAGACAGTTCAAATTTGATTCCAGCAACGTCCGGCCATGGTCAAGGCCTACGCCATTACTTCTTCGTTTCATTAAACATAAGAAAAATCAACTACAGGCTGAGCTTAAAACATGTTTAACCAAAATTATCAACATTATGATTTAGCTGCAAATCATTTCAATATTATTTGAAGTGGTATATCATTTCACCTCTATCATCTTGCACATTTGTTATAATTAATTTTATAATGCAAGACAAAAGCACACATCAATAACGACTCATTCATAAACTCAGTTACCTGAGCTCTCACCACTTATCGGACTTCCAATAATTTCATCTCGCACTGTCCACACATCATTGAGAGAAATCGATGATAGCTGTTAAAAAAAAACCGCCTTTTCCCGGCGGTGGCGGCATTTTGAAAAGCGGTAAACCAGCTGAGAACGATCGATAAATCATTCTTATTTGACTGCGCAGGGTAAATAAAATCAAACCGCGTCCCACAGGGATGTATTATGCTCTCAATGGTTGGCGTAATCCATGAATGGACATGGGTTGATGCGCGTCCGGCGAATGTCAAATACGACAGCCGACCGTTCGTGACATCGATCGTTTCCGCCGAAAGTGGAGGTGATCGGTAGCCATGCAGGGGTGACAAAGTAAACAGTGAAAAAAAATCAATATCTATTCTGAAGCTCCGAATAGTTCTTTGCCGCTCAGGTGCTCTGTAAAGTGGGAGTAGAATATTTAAACGAGCGACTGCTAGCGAACAGCGAATCATGCATCGTGACCGGTTAAATCCAATAAATCGTTACCCTCTAAACTGACGACTGTTTCATGTGATCCCCGCCCAGTTTTGGACCATTTGTTTCCAAAGCAATCCATTTTCTAACCAAAAGCGCCAGAGAGTAGAGCCATAACTAGCATGGATGCCCAACACCCCCTAGCTATCCTTCGTGCCAGCCAAATTACCAAATCGTGCGGACGCGCTACCCAACTTTTTCTTCATGTCGTTTGTCACAGGGCTTTTTGATCACTCACAACACTACACAGCATGGAAGCCGCGCTAGATATCAGAGGAACTTCGCCGTACCTCAAACGCCTTCCACCCTAGCTTAGAAAATACACCCAAAAAACAATCATCCACCGATTCAAAACGACGCGTTGCCGCGGTAAAGGTTACCTAAGCGCAGATGATAAGGAAAATAAATTGATCGATAAGTTTTGATTGACAGACGATAACACCCTAAACCGCGGACTCACATTCACAATTTGCTCTCCAGTGCTGTGTAGAACCGGACGTCGCAAGGGGGGCGGCAACAATGTCGTCGTCATCGTCGTCGTCGGCAATCTTATTTCCTTTAGGAGTTGGCGTTGGATCGTTTTCCATTCCACTGCTACATATTTCCACCTCATCATTAGCCCCTAAACAGGGGCATCGTCCACACCACAAACACCCAAAGCAAGGGGTTTTCGGGCACTGCTGTCAGTGAGGAAAAAAGGCAAAACATTCATACTCGGGAAAAGTGTCTAATCGCTTCACGAACGACAAACGCGCGTGTGTGTGCTTCATCTTTCGCGCTCTCGCCTGACCCGCTTTGTCCAACGCTTGTCTTGAGTGTGACAGTCCGCGGGAAGACCGACAGACAGCGGACAGCTTTGACAGATCGTGTCGGTGTCGCGGTATCGTAAGCTTCCCCGGTTCGCGGATTCGGGCGCGCTGCTAATGAAGCGTTGGGTCACAAATTTATCATCAATAGATACTATCGCGAGGGCTGTGGCAAGAGAATGGGCAACGTTTGCTCCGCCGCATTCACAATCACAGCCGGCTATGGAATTATCTCCCAAAAATCTCCGAAACAACGTACGCAACCGATCCGACGTGGTTCCAGGCATTGGCCACAGAGCAAAGCGTGATCCCACTGTGGAAATGATCTCGATTCTCGACAGAGTATTGCCGGACGTTGGTTAATTATTTTTGGTTTAGATGATGAATTAATTAGTGCCAATGGATCTGTCAGCTCCATTTCAAACCACAACTGTTTATGCCAGCTTTCGTGTGTCAGCAGGCTGCAGTCTATGTTGATGTGTGGTCGAATATTGGGGTGCAAAATAGTTTCTGAAGAAGAATTCATCCAATTCGATTTAATCTACCATTTTAAAATTAATTTTCTGTTTTTTTTTTTGTCACTTTGCAAATTTGCCGTTCGTACGTGAAACAAGTAAAATTATGACAGCATCATATGAACTTGAAAATTGTTTTCCTTAACTTACTTTCTTCTCCCCTAACTCCATTACTTCCAGAGGCTGACCGGGACCTGCTCGACTGGAGCGGAAAGAAAGCGCTCGAGTACCAGAAGCAGATGACCAGCGTGTCCGACTCGACATTCAGCAGTGAGTATGAACGCAAAGTGTCTAAGCATGAGAAATTCTTCACCCTTCCCTCGAAGACTCTGTCGCCGTTGGCCCGCGGTAGTACGTTCATGCGGCGTAAGCGCCGCCAACGGCCCGCGACCACCGACCAAATGACACTGCGCAATTTCGTAGACAGTTTCCCGCATCCGCCCGCCGGCCCACGGGCACCGGCGGCCAGCAGTGCGGCCGATACCAATAACAACAATCGGGCCAGCAGTTTCAACAGTAGTAGTAGCTCTACCACCAACACTAAACCACCCAACATCAGTAACGCTGCTGCTAACGCTTCTGTAACGGCGAGCCCACCATCGTCGGGGGCCCCGCTGGATCGTCGCAATCGGTCTAATCAGAGCTTCTTCCGCAAGAAGCGTAACGCAACCAATGCAGTTTAACTTACGCCTATCCCACACTAACTAATCCAACGAACCAAAATGTATTGTTTTAGTGAACAGTCCCAACACCGGCGGTAGTCAGGGTGTTCATTATTTTTTTGTATTCTATTGTGGCTTTTAACACCGAGCACATCGAGTATCGATGGGGAAATGTTCCATATCGCCATTGCATGTTGTTGTACTGCTCTCCTTCCATTTTATTATTTTCAATGTATTTATTTATAAATAAAAGTTTTAATTGCATGCCTTACTTTCTTTGTTCTGCCTCTATTTATTATTCTCTGATTTATTTAAACAATTTAATTCCCCTCTTTCTTGTTTCTTTTTTTTTATATTGCTGTTTACTCCCACATTAATGCTGTGAAATAGCAAATCCCACGAGCATCGATGGCATTCTCACTCACGCCACCGAACCGAAGGATCAGCTGTTTCCTTTACCTTTCGTATATATACTTATTGTTGGTATCATATCAAGCTTTGCTCGCACTTTACATTACACGCACGAATTCATGACCGGTACGCATACACACCCAGCTGAAGCGAAGGGCTTATCAGTTTTTAATTAAAATCGTTCCATAAAACCGACCAAACAAAAAAACGCAAATAGAGTGCAGCGTGAAAAAAGCCGAGCCTAGCCGTAGCCGTGTACATCACGATATTGGCTGCACTTTAATTGCATTCTAGCGTTGGAGCTGTGGCCACCGCTGGCGGAAGATGCGAACGCCTAGGGTGCAATAATTAACGAACCAGGCTAGGCTGCGAAGACTTGGCAGCGGAACAACAATGTTCTTAATTCACTTTTTTTTAATCGCCACTCAAAGTACACAACGCACTCCCGTTCCTTTTGCCTTTTCCCAGTTTTGGGAAGGCATATTCCGGAACTACATGGACTTGGGCCGGCCACTATGCAATGACCAGTGAAAAGGGAGGCACTTAAAATATGCATACTAAGCAGCTGCACCTATCCGGGCCCGATGATAACGTTTGCGCAATCTTGCCCCATCATCTTGTTCCCTGCTGCACGAGTGCTCTACTTTAGCGAAGGTTTGCATCGCACGAAAACACATATGGCAGCCCCATTTTCGCAATTTGTTTCGATCGTAAACGCTGCCAAAGTCTCGGGAAGACTTCAGGGGGTGGAAATGGTGGGAATACGGCGACGAGATGCATTGCGTCACGTCGTTACTCTCAATTATGATTGGCCGATGCACTTTTCGCAGTTCGGTAGCTTTTAGTGTCGATTTCGGGAACCACTTAATCGAGCTGTTAACTCGATTAACTATTTTGTTTCAGTTTGCTGTCTGATCCGTCCATCAGTCCGGGCTGTTCGTGCCGCTGTGCGATAAATAATGTGATTATGTTATTTTTTTAATGCTGTGAGTTGTTGGTCTTACTTTAAAAAAATCATTGCGGTACTGTTCATTTCCAACCGTGTGTTCTTGTTCGCAAAATATTAATTTCATTTCATCTTTGTCTTTGGACGGTTTCACGCGCGAAAGCACCCAACGCACACACTCGCATGTTAATCCCGCACAAAGCACATACGCATTGCGTTACTTCGCCTAATCCTGCGATATTGGCCGTTACAGCAGTGCCAACAACACGCAGTTACAACATGAAAAAACTCAACTTCCTTTCAGGGCTCTGTCGCGCGACTCCACGGTCCAAGGGCTATCAGTAATGTTTAATTAAAATTCATACGCCTCTCACTCTCTCTCTCACACTCTCTCTCCCTATTTTCTCTCTTATTTGCATTCTAATCGCCTTTCGCCAACAACGCGCAACGATCTTGGCAACCTTATCAACTTCACCATCCTGCCTCCTCCCTATCGGCTCTAATCCTGTCCTTCTGTTCCGAGCAACGATCATTACCTGGTGTACGTGCGCAAACAACACGCATGACACGCGTCTATTACCTACGATTACGTACAACTCCACGCACACATTGATAAACACACGCACGTAATCCGCGGGATGTGCGGAACTTCCGGAACGCCCTCGCCAAAACATCCTATCCCTTTCGAATCGGGCAAGCTGCTCCCTTACCGTTGTTGGACGGATTATACCTTATAATCTTGCCTTCTCGCACCAAACCTTCGCCGCTCCCGGGGTTGCCGTCGATTCACTCCCACCCGTGTGTCGCCGTCGCTGGAATCGTTTGCATTTTCGCGAAGAAATTCAAGCCATGCGATTACAGGCAGTTAACAGCGGTTTCTCCACCTGGCACGCCCTATCGTCGTCCTGGAGGCAAGTGTCGATCTGTCCGTACCGCTGTGTTTAACCTGATTTTTTGTGTTTTCTTCTTTCTGCGTATGTGTGTTTGTGTGCGTGCAAATAGGAAAAAAAAGATGATACTATAATTTCCTAATGTGTACTTTTTTTTTAACTTATTTGCCTTCCTTTGCTCTTTGTTCTGGTTGTTAACCACTGCACGCTTCTGCTATTTCCCGTGTAATGCACCGAATTGAACTGTTTCTTTTATTAAGTTTATTTTCTAGCTTAGCAAGGCACTTTTTGCACTTTCTTGGTTTTTCCTTAGCGTTTTACCTTATTTGAAATATAATTGTTAATGTTATATTGCACCTTCAATATAAAGTGCGAAATGCAAATTCCATGTAATACTTTTATGTTGTTTTTCATCATATTTTGCCAATTTCTTCTATTTCATTTTCATTTTCATATGAAACTCACTCAAATAAGGGTTATTAAAAATATGACAATGGAAGCATAGTATTTATTTGTATTTTCAAATTAAAATGTTAAAACCTTACGTACCACGCAATCTTAAGTTTGATCATTCAGTCATGTTATCAACTCTAACATTTTACTTTTTCTTTTATTTCTTTTATAATTTGCGTGTCAATTTCCAACTACTGCAAACACATAAAACTAGCACAAGTTTCAAATAAATTGTGTGAAAATTTGATAGTAGTTATATGATGTTTGTGGTGAATTTATAATGTTGACCAGCTCAACCCCTAGCAAGAAGAATTATCAAAGATAGCTCAGTCCTGGTTCATAGATAATTGCCCACAAACAAAATTTTTGTGCCAAATGTAATTCATTCTGTGTTATTTAACTCTCAAAATATGCCAAGTTAATATTTATAAAAATATGTTACGTTAGTGCAAGATTGAAACCCAGCTGTGTCCCTTTGAGCTACATTGAGGACAATTGAAAAAGTGTAATATTAGAATTTCGTGTTTTCAACTTCATACGGCAAAGTATAGATTGCTTTTACAGGGAAGCCGTAATGAACGTCAAAATACTCAAACATCGTTTCTTAGGGTTTTTTTATTTAAAATATTGTGCTTATCTATACAAATGAAAGATATAAAGATTTTCCAAATATTCGCCTATTATTTGCCTGAATATATAACTAACTGTAAAACATTAATTGAACTATATTAAAAATATTGACCACACAAGAACAAGATTCTTGAAAACGCCTTTTCCGCACATGCTTCCCTCAACGTTCTCCAGCTCCAAATGTATTTTGATAAAGCTCTCTTTCTTTTTGACACGCAACCCTTACCTGATACTCATTACACGTCTTGCGTCAACGCTCACAAGGGGCTCCTCCAAATGGGTCCTTTCATCTGTCACCGCATTCCTTTTCAACATTGACAGCATACCGTCATAAACATGATTAAATTTAGCAATTTAAGCCAAACAGATGAACTTAACCACCAATGACTATATTTCACAAGGTGAACGCTGCTGTCGCTGTTCCTTGTTTTTTTTTTTTTTCAAGTTGCCCCTGCTCCACTTCTCCCAATTAACGAACGATGTGACTTTATCGCGTTCGCGCGTGTCATACCAGCTTGTCACGTATTCAAATTGTGCCACCTTGTTTTCGCCACATTGATGCACCACGTGTATAGCTGTTCTGTTAATCACCAAGGAGCATAACCCAGCTTGCGCGAACCGCGAAAGGTGTAGGCATCGCGCCTTGTGCTCGAAGTCCCTCGGGACCAGCACAGCCATGGCTTAATGATAACCATACGTAGCTATTTGACAAAAGGACGCAAAAAAAGCAATCATGCGCACGAATGCACTCGCGATCGAATCCGTCGCTACCACTGCGCCGGTGTTTTGCTTATCAACTTGTTTGAGCCAACAAGAAAAAAAGGAAGGCTACCAAACACCCGGCTGCTCCACAAGCTGTTGCTTTCTCTTCTTAATGATTCACAGTTGTGTCATCTCGTCAGAAGGAAGCACCCGACCAGTAGTCGGTTGGCATTCCGACGTGTGTAGCAGCCTCGGACACACTCGCTTGGTAGGGCGATCGTTTCTATCCTTGCCATCGATCATCTACGTCAGCTGGATCCTGGTCTGGCGTTGAGTGCGTGCCAATGATGAATTTTGTATGAATATCCATTAAAAATTTACTCATATCCTCAGTGGAACCGTATATTCCCGCGACATATGACACGTTAACGATCGTGACCTTCTGGATCTTGAAGGATTCAAGTCCTTAAAGTCCGGAGAAAAGTAGGCATACAGGAACGCCCGATTCCACAACGGCAATTTTCTGCCGTGGACGTGGACATGCATCATTCGAATTGTCGCGCACTTCGAGAGCATTGACATGCATTCCTTCACCAGTTGTTCGCATGCCCAGCAGAGTCTTATCTTTTATTTGAAACGTTATCACCAGAAGCGCCAATTGGTGGTCCCACGGATAAAAAAGGGAAAGCCTGATAATAATTTGCAATGTGAGAGAAACCTTCCCAGCGCGAAGTGAAGAGGCCGGTAGTAGAAGCAAGCGAAAACAAACCGTAACGACGCATATGTAAATGTCCTCCGGGGAGCGACCGTGGACATGAGTTTTCGGTCGATGGGAGCTGGTGGAGGACCTCGTTTCGCGCAAGAGCCTCACATTCGCCCGAGCCCAATTACGTCCCGTTCAAGTCTGTTGCCATCATTTCATATCTTTTTGTGACCCTACTTCGCTACTTCCCTGCCCGCCGTAGGGTTTTGGTAGATCGCTTGCATATGCAATTAATGCTTTTCCGGTCCGTTTAAACTTTTTGCTCCTTCTGCTTCTTTGGATGGGCAGGGATGGGATGGGTGGTGTTGCAGTCATGGAAGGAATACCCGTATGTGCATGCTTCGAACAGCAAAGTTCATGTTGGCGACGCAAAAACACTTAACCAGCACACTTAAGCCCCACAGCAGGGCCAAATGGCAAACAGCAAATTGGGGAGGCAAGAGCGCAAGGGTATGTCTTAATTCCTAGTTATGTTTCCTTTTTTATGCATCTGGCTCGCCCCGTTTCCAGTTGTAAATTCTTTCCAACACTCTGCGAGACGCGATAGCACAGCAGAAAGTCAGCGAGATAACAAAAAATCCCAATCTCAAACCAACCGACCAGCTCTGCTCGAGAACGGTAATTTTACGCTCAATTGGATATAGTGCATCAGCAGCAACAGCAGCAGCAGCAGCAGCAGCAGAAGGGTCTTATCGGTGGCACGATCATGGCCACAGCATTTCACGCCGCATTTCCTGCACTGATGATCGATTCCGACTGCCGATTACTGTACTCGCACTCAGTAATGGGCACGTGCAGAAATTAATGTAAAAACAAACATATCTCCTATCTATGCAAACACTGCCACTGTGGGACGCGCGGAAAGAAGGACGCAGTGGACCGGCGAGAACGAACGCACGATGCTAATGGTGGATGTCATCGTAAAGCCAAGATGCTGCCCCGATACACGTGCCCGGTTGATCGATGGCTAAACGGTGTAAATACAGGTCAGCATGCCGATATAGCGCGCCAAGGTGTTGCACGTCTGACGCAGATAGGCACACACATACCTTCGGGACAGGTTACAGAGATGCTCATAAAACCACTCTCGCGGCCTGGTGGATGTTGTTGGCAGGGATGAAAACAATCGACTGGCATGCAGTGGAACATGTGCTTACCGACACTACGCCGACAGCACATTGATCCTGGGCGCAGTGTCTTACACTACTGACCACGCACACGAGGACACGTGTTGACGGGATGTGCAAAATTATGAGCTCTTACATTTGCAACGGCTTCGCGGAAAACGTATAATCAAGCCCGCTAATGGTTGTAGCAATTGGTGTCGAATGTAATCGTCCCTGTACGTGGCGTGAAGTCATCCCAGACGTTTGTTTCACGAGTGTAAAAGCATGTCCCCATGACATGAGTGGACGAACAACGTATCGATCATAGAAGAATCTATTGGAAAACGGGAATTATTTTGGGTGCTTTGGTCTTACAATTTTTCGTAGCACTAGCTCCAGTTTCAATTTACAATTGTGAAGAAGAACTAATTCATATTCGATATCGATATAGATATGTAGCAACAAATACCGGTTTTGGAGTGATAAGCATGCATTTTATAGAGATTAGAGATGATATTTCGTTCAACTTTGATGTCTAACAATAATAACATTGAGACAAACATTTTTTTATGCGGTAGTAACGGCTAAGCCGTATTAATATTGAGACAAGGGTATAATTGAATCGAATTCTCTCGTCAGAATCCTTATAGCCGCATTTATATATTTGTGAGCTCTCTAATTTCTGTACACTTGTATTATATTATCGTTCATCTTTGTTTGCCATTTCTTAAATAATCCATTGTCTTGTATTATCAAAACATGACCTCTTTTTTCACGCACAATCGTTGATATACACATTTTTAAGTTAGTGTAGCAGTTTTGCGATGAATTTGCAGAACGTAGTATAGGATGCTATTCTACGTTTTTTATTTGATATTTAGTGCAATAGTTTTTTGTGTGAAAATTATGTTTCACTTATCAAAGAATGTTACAATTTTATTTTGGCTGTGATTTTGTTTAAAATATGTGAGTTACAAGATATTTTCACAAGTTCGCATTCGTTACAAGACGTGCACACATGAATAAAGAGTAAAGTACAGCAACACACAATTGACAAAATACCGTTTTAAACGTATAATATTCGAAAAGTATTAAAATTTTTAAACAAGTGAATATGTTTATTTGCATAGTACAGTGTCCATTTTACTTTGAATTACTTAGTTTGCCACTGTTGTACTTCTTTGCACAACTACTCACTTATTTGCGGTAAACCTGCAGCAAATACTTAATTCAGCCAAATCCCAACCAGAAAACTAAAAACTCACACTTTAATCCGATTACCAAACACCTGTCTGCTTCCTCCATCTGTACTGCCCCATCACGCGCCTATAGTGGGGCAGGGCGTTTGATTGGTTGCGATTAAACCATCTTGAATGTTGGACAAATTGTAACAGTTGTAGTCGTTTACAAAAACAAAGCAAACCAACGAAAAAAAAAAAACATCAACTACAATCCAAAACAAAATCGAAACATGGTGTGAAGAACGGTACCGAGGGGGTGGTAGTGCACACATGAAACGAAAGCAGCAAAAAGAAGCTTAAAGCCCTCGGTCCGAGGGACAATGGTGGCGAGCACTAACCGAACGCCCCTCTCTTCGGCCGCCCTTTCCCTAGGAGCGGGTGCTGTGGGAGCGATTTTTAATTATTGCATTTCAAATCGTTGGCGCAGATTGACATCGTTGTAAAAAAGCTTTACGTTGAAATTCGATTTTTTTGCCCAGATGCTACATATCCACTCTTACCACGAGCATAAGAAAGCTCGTTCCAGGCGGCCATCTTAAGCTGTTTCGCGTGCCCTCCACTCCGTCCGTCGAGAGCGATAGAGGTGGTATGAAAGCGCGCTAAGGGAAAGGAGAGGGTTATTAATAAGTAGATTAAAGCTCGGATAAACCCTCCCCACTTATGTACCACCTAAAGCAGTGGGTTGAGATTTATTTTTTTTTCGGTTCCCCTTCCTATAGTTTCCCTCCAGTGAGGTAATGCCGTTGGCTGGTTAGTACCCATGTGCAGCATAATTTCGCGAAAGACGGGGGAACTGGCACAGTGTGTGGGGTCTTAATCCAACACCCCACTGTGCTCACCTGTCTATTGTTGCAAAGCGGCAAAGCGATGGAAGGGTGCTTGCCTCGCTTAATCATAAGTCGGTGCGATGTTGTTGAGGGAGAGAAAAGTAAACCCCTTTTCCAATCGCGTACACTTATCAGCAGATAACCGTTTAATGGCCAGCATATAGCCACCGGTTTCGCTTAAGTGGCATGAAACGATGAGTGGCGAAACTGTGGTGGAGAAGCCATTTGCATCGCCATCTTTACACCACTCTACTCTCGTCGATATAACTATACTTCTCTGTGACGAATGAATGCGAACAGTGTGGTTCGTTGTAGTAGTACGGAGTACGGGTGCAATATCGCACCGGATAACCATTTCTTTTCCGCGCTGCTTAAACTAATCGCATAACAAATAGGTTGGAAGTTAAGATTTTCGATAAGAACAGAAAAAAAACTGTGATTGTAACCAATAATGATGTTACGGTGCAATATCACAATGACAAAGGGGAAGCTATTAAACTGTGACTAAACAGGAATCAATAATGAGTGATACAATCATTTACTGAATAGTATAGATAAAATTATAATCTCTTCATGCTTCATTTGTAATGGTGAAATTAACGTGTTAATGATTGCACTTTTTTCTGTAGTAACGGCCCGGCCGTATTGCTGATTGATTTTTGTATCAACGAATATGTGCTAATGGCTGAAGATAAGGCGATTTAACGGTTACTTTGTTTCAAACTACCGCCAGAAAATTACTTGGGCTTTACACTTCTACCTTATTGAAGTAACTCAAGTAACAATATTGAGGGTTCTCTCATATTCATGTTTCATTGTAGTTTATCTTAATCTGCCGTAGTGAATACAAGGATGATTTTTGGGAATGTTTTTAAAATATGGATTTCAATGCTGGCAATAGATAAATAAAAGTGCAGGATAAAAATTTAAACAAAACGTAAATTCCTAAAATAAAAGAAATCCTTAGTGTCGAAACAAACAAAGCTGACCGACAAGGCATTAAGGGTTTGTAGCACACTCCTATATTTTTATTCAACATTTGGCTTAACAGTACAACTGTGCAGAAACACCAACCAAGACAGTTGAGAGCATTTACCAGAACAAAAAGCTGAGCACCATGTCCGTAAAGCGTGTAAGGCACTTGTATAACCGTTGTTTGAAGAAAAGCTAGAGCAGCTCTTCGATTGTTAACGGGAAAAAATGGCAAATTATATTTTCCACGGCTTTCGGATGAAAATATTTAAATTGCGAATGAACACGCGGAATACCCTGGACAAAATCAAAAGATCCTGCTTACCAGCAAGTTTGTGAAGAAGAAGATGCTTCCAATTTGTAGCTTGTTTGTTATGCGAAGGTGCTGGTGGACGAATTTGTGGACTATGGAGACCAAACGATGGAACTCATTGCATTTTACTGCGACCGAGAAGACACCGATACTTGAAAGAAAAAACTTATAGCATTTTTTTAAATTTTATGCTCAATCGGGACGAACTCTTCGCCTGTTTAGAAATATTTATTTCTATTCAATTTTCTATCAGTGATGACCAGTGACCCATTTAATTTTTTAACGTTATAATTTATGGTTATGTTTTTTACTTTTAGACATTAGGCATTGGCATTTTTTGACTTTTTTTTTGTTTTCGAAATTTAGTCAGGTTTTTAATTATTATGATGTGTCTTACTGTAGAAAAAATAAAAAAAAGCATATGCCTGTATGGAATCTTGTTGCTATATAATTATGATATTTCTGTCTTTAAACTGTTTTATGTTCATAAAACAACGAAGCTACGCTCCGTCACCAATCTTCGTAACGTTTTTATACGTTAACATCAAGTAATCCTTTTTTGGCTTTTTTTAAGTTACTTTTTTTTTAATTTTTCAAATTTTTGTAAAAATATAAGTGTATCCATCAAAATTGTTTGCACTCTATCTGCATACATTTAGTATGAATAGATTCATTTCATGTAGCTGTTTAGCAAAGCTATTTTTTGATCTCTGGAAACAGCCAGATACCGTTTTGTTATGTTGGTCTTTCCAACAATGAATCATCATTTTGAAATTAAAATTTGTACAGTTTTTTTCAGAATGTGTTTTAAATGTATATTTTTTCATTATGTGATAAATTTAGTACATCAAAGTAGTAAGAAATTGAGTTACTGTTCAATCAAAGTTCCGCCAGGATGTATGTAACTAAACTAAAGTATGAAACAATATTATTTAAAGGCACAAACTATCAACAAGAATATACATATATCTAACATATATCTAACGTACGATTGAAATCTTTAAATAATTAAATCATCAAAAGGTGAATTCAAATCTAATAAGATTCTGGAGAAGTTTGCTGGTCTATAGTAGAAAAATGTTTCTAAAGTAAATGTGTAGGATACTTCATGAGACTGCGACCCATTCCAGAAAAAAAAACATTTGACTCAACACTGTTATATATTTTTTTACCAAACTGCTGACTATCCGAATCGATTAGAATGTCAAAAAGAAGTAGCTTTTGGTTCAAGTGAAGTAAAATGTTATACTTTTTTTGTTGTTGATTGAGCATTTGTATGATTAGAAAATTTAGGGAGATTTTTGATAAATATATCTTCGATTTTTCGTCTTTTGTTTTACTGTCGGATCTCAATTGAAACATTTATAGATTGTTATAAAAAGTTGAAGGTATACGTACATGTTTACCATTTTAAATGTTATTTTTGTTAAATTACCATAAAATCATTTCAAGGCTTAGCTGTATAACCCTTCCGGTATGAACACTAAATACAAAGAGTAAGTGAAATCCGCATTATAATATCACACGTTAAATGTTCAACATGTTTTTGAGCTGTAATTTTGTCGAAATCTTCCTGTATCTTTCCTCTGGGTCTATCACCTAGCAACGGTATGGGTTATAGTAAAGTGGATAATATTTGCTACTGTAGTGCTAACTGTTGGCTTTGCTATCCTTTTCTATGCTTTTGATTGTGTTACATGTCCTTTAGGAATGCTTGTTTTGCTTGTAATTTGTTGCTACATGCTATGTTTAGTTATGTTCGGAAATGTTTAATCAGTACGCCTTAACACCCTTTTCGCAACAACCCGTGACATGAAGGATAAAAATACATTTTACTAATAATTTCTTTCTTTATGCAGAAATCAAGGCACGGAAAAAGCATTCAGGTGAGTTCAAGCAGAGGTCAAAACATCCAAGTGCAATCGATTCTATTGTACACATCTTTCTACTCCTATTGCGTGTAGAAAAAGACTCCGGCTTCCTGAGGATTGGTTCCCTGAACGTACGAGTGAAGAAAACCACCGAAGCCTTCAGCAACTTCCTGGGAGTGGGCACCAATCAAACGAGAATGCCGGCCACAGCGATTAGATCGAGCGCACCACCGGATACACTGTTTATTGACAAGCTGCACAAGTCCTGGGGCTCCGCAGATAACATACAGGTATGGGTCTTTGCGTCAGCAAAGACTAATTGTTCCAATCCCTACTGAATGTTGCTCTTCCTCCTTCTATCTCTCGTACAGAAAGAAGATCCTGCAATGCCACCACCAAAGTACGGTCCGGTGAAGAAAAGGCGTCAGAAGCGCGACATTGAGTATGATCCGAACGACGATCACTTTAGCCAAAGTGTGCCGACCACCCCGAGCCAGATACGGGCACCGGTTGGTCCGCTATCGGAAAATCCCGATGGCGAATCGATGGGTGATTCCGATTCCGATACGGCCTGCGGATTTGATTCGAACTGGCGACCAACTTATATTTAGCCATTTATCGTCGAAAAATATTTCATTTGCTGTACATTAGCATAAAAATGTATACAATTTTCATTTTAACACCTTTTTCTTTAGTTTGTAAAACATTATTATCTTGCAAAATCTTTGAAATGTTATGAATGAAGAAATCATGTATTTGGAGCAAAAGTTGTTTCTTTGTGTCATTTTTTTTGAGAAATTGTGTGCTTCTATTTAATAAACTCTGTTTAAAAATTTAGTCAAGTTAAAAAAAAACTTTCGTTTTCTCAGAGCGGTTTTATCAAATACACAAACCTCGATGGATGAAATAATCGAGCAGTTGCAACTCGATTCCCGTTGAGCAAAAGTTCTCCAAGCCGGATCTGGCTTCGCTTTTTTCAAATCCAATTTACGTATCGTAGCCAAATGTCAGTAAATCCGGACCAAACAATTGAAATTCAAGTGCCTTTATGTGAAATTTTTAAAGCAATGAAAATTTTTACAAGATTTTTTTTTTTCGATTTCAACATGAACATTTTCAGAAGAATGTTTTGGATTGAAAATATTTCACAAGTTTGTAAAAATCACGGTTGTGTTGTGTGTTGTTAAGCACTTCTTAGATTTTTCTTATTTGTTTATATACTTATATCCTCAACTTGAACAGTTTTTTTTTTCATTGTGAAACTCCCTGCACGTTTCGATTGTGATAACAGAACGCAACAGCAACAGATTTATAAAATTATAATAAAAAAAAATCATTCCTGTACAATGGAATCAGTAGTTGTGTGTGTTGGATGCTCTTATGAGAAATGTGTTGAATTCTCTTATAGAAAACGTACTAAACAGTTGTTGTACGGACTAGACTCACATGATTGTCAATGCACAGGAAAATCTCCTATATAGAGCTTTATCGTTCCATTACGATATTGTAGCTCGCACGTAAATGAAGACAATTGTGACAGTTTTTCACATTGATTAATATCCCTTCGATGTTTCTTACTTTAACTTCATAAAAAAATTGAAATAAAGTTTTGTTTTGAGCTATAACGATTTATTTTGCCAATCGATGCAGCTTGACTTTTACCATTCTAATCACATCTAGTAAAGTCTAATATAATAATACCTCACTTTTCTAAATAAAACGACAAATCATATAAAACAGACAAATAGATTTTATGAAAAAAAAACGATCATGTCGTTATAATCAATATAGAAGTTCTTAAACTGGTAATACTAGACCAGTGGTCGGCAAACTTTTGGGAACAAAGAGCCAAATTCTATAAAATTATAGGAAATGTCTCACGTAAAGAGCCAAATCACTGTTACTCCCACACTTACTAATAGGATAACGATCCCAAACATATTGAGCATTTAGTGCAGGAATGGCTGCTATATTATGTCCCCAAACAGTTGAAAACACCGCCACAGTCACCAGATTTGAACCCTGTTGAAGAATTGTGGCGTGAAGTAAAAATCCTGGTCCAAAAAAATCACCCGACGAGCAAGAGTGACCAAAAAGCAAAACTAACAAAAGCTTGGGAAAATATCGAACCTGAAATACCGGTCGAATCTGAAATACCGGTCGATTATGAAATAACCACGAATTTAGTTGCTTCGATGCCACGTCGCTTGAAAGTCGTCATTGATAAAAAAGGAGGCATAACAAATTTTTAAAAGGCAGTCAATAAATCTTTTTTAATCATAGTTCACATCGTGTACCATGACTTTTGTGAGTTCTCAATATGGCGGATTTTCATAAGGGGCTTATTTAGAGCGTAATAAGTTCCTTTATCGCAGGACTGTAGAATTTTGCGGCTGTGATGAGAATGGACCACGGAAATATGGATTGAACGGGCAAATCGAGACTGTACCTTCCTGTACCTCTTTTGGGAGCAACTGTACCTAAAACACATACTAATTTATGAAACTTGGCTTAGATTTGATGAATAAAATTGAAAATTAACCTTAAAGCAGCTTCTATCACTGGGTTTATTACGGATGGTCCGCTTGTAGAATACTATTCACAGAAAAATGCAATCGCACATGTGAGTCTCAGGTTAACCAACCACAATAATTTCGCGGAAACCCTGTCGTCAACATTCCCACTACAACCGTTTGACCGTTTTAACGAGAATATCGGTCGGAGATTGATTGATTCGTGTTGTCGAAGAAGGGTAACACCACATGATGTCTCTTATGGTATTAGTAGATATCCATATTCTATCATCACTAAATTTGAAAAAAAAACTTCGAATGCCGTTGAACTTTATCCTGGTATACAGACGGGGAAAGAGCCGCTATCTGACTTGTAAAGAGCCGCATGCGGCTCGCGAGCCGTACTTTGCCGATCGCTGTACTAGACTGAATCGGCGGTGTTTAATTAAGCCTTCACAATTATCGATAAACGACTAAAATTACTCAAATTGTTGCTCTTCTTCTTGGGTGTAGACACTATTGTAGTCTGGCTTTTTCTGTGACTTAGTGTACCCATCCATTGCAGGATAGTCAATCTTGCGTGACTTAGTGCACCCTGCGTCAATAGGCTCTGACTTAGTGCACCCAAATCAGGATGGTCATTCTCAGGATAGATAATCAGACCGTGGTCAATCAGGCTCCGGATAATAGATGTTCTACTTTGATTGTATGAGAAACGTAACATCGCAATTGGTTGAGTTTGAGCTTTGAACTTAGAAACGCCAAAATATAAAATTGTTATGATTTCAAGTGATTTTCCAGAAGCTACTTCTTGGGTGGTATAAGAACACTGGTACGGCTAAGGCCTATCAAAGCTATAATGTGCTCTGACTTTTTCTGTAACTTAGTGTACTCATAGCAGGAACTCAATATTGCGTATGAGGGTTGGCAGCAGTCAGTGTGGGATTCGATACAACGCCGAGTTTTATGACATCCTACGCCGTAACTAATTAAACCACCAAGCCAACCCAATAAACACAGAATCAAATCATAATCATAAACATGGGGTTATAAATCACTTACACAACCTTAAATATACAAAAAATATCGATTTAATTGCCTTAACACTAAGGAGCGGTTCTTGGCCTCTTTGAACGCCAGGCGCCAGGGAACAATTTGAACGCCAGGCTCAAATCAGCTAACTCACCAAGAGCGTAAAGTTAATAGCGAGAGAGGTATTTTGCAAACGATCGGCAATTCGCCTTATCTACTGAGAGTCGCTGAGTGATCAAACGTAGAGAGAAAATGTTAAAAATCCATCAGGCAAAAAGGCCTGATGTGGCGTTCAAAGTGTTAACTTAAGTTAGTCCCTATGTTGACAAGTACTTATTAATTAATTAATTAATTAATTAATTAATTCAACCATACGATAACAGGTATTTGTCTTCTAGAGCTGTCAAATTGTTGGGTCATGGATAATCCGCCCCCCGTTAATCATAGCCTCCGGATAATCGACGTTCTACTGTATTTCATCTCAATAGTCGTTCAGATTCTCAAAATCGAAGAAATAGACGATCCAAATCGATATTCCTCCACTGGTAACTGTTTCCCAGCAATAGGGTTCAGTAGCTTCGCTCTTCTGTAAATGGCGTTTTTAGCAAAACGGGCTGGCCGTCACTACCAAATAAAAAACAAATAAATGGTGTATTTATTTCTTAACTGTTAATTTTTGTGTCACGGATAATTCATCCCTAATGATTCTAACCACAAAAAATCAACGGTTTGCTGTACTCCACTGTTATTCTTCAAAGATTTTTTGGCATCGTTTCTTAATTTTTCCGTTACACCTCATTGCTATAGCTTTTTCAACGGAGCAGTACGGACCAGCTAAAACCCGAGGTTTGTATACCGTTCGCAAGAGCTTCACATCTCTTTTCTATGTCGCTTGTTGTTTACACATGCGGCATCCAATCAAAACAAAAAAACACGTTGTCCTCGCTAGCCGGATTATCGTAAAACAACCAAAAATCCGTACATTTCCCGCTCGAAAATGGGCCGCAAGGATAAAAACAAGAAAAAGGGTAAAGGAGCCGAAAAAACGTCCATGAAGACGGACAAAAAGCTGGTGGCAAAGCAGAAAAAGCTTCTCGCGAAGCTGGGTGAGGTATGTACGCCGATTCCGGTACACGGCAGCGGCTTCACATCACTGAAAGCTACCTTTCTCGATACTGATTTGCATTCCCGCTCTCTGGTTGCAGGAAGACATCGAAAACATTGTTGCCAAGTACGAAACGAAGGATACCAAATCGTCCGATCTGACGGAAATCGTTTGCCCACCGCCAACTGCCCGGGTGAACGTTGGCATCTGTGCGCATCCGGCCGATCGGGAGGAAATCTTCATCCACGGCGGAGAGTTTTTCAACGGGCAGCAAACGGTCATCTATGGAGATTTCTACTCATACAACGTGGCCAAGAATGAGTGGAAAACGCTCAAATCTTCCATCTGTCCTGCACCGCGCAGTGGTCACCAGATGGTATCGGTCGCAACGGACGGGGGGCAGATCTGGCTGTTCGGAGGCGAGTATGCGTCCCCCTCGCAGCTTCAGTTCTACCACTTCCGCGATCTTTGGGTGTACCGGATGGCGAAAAAGCAGTGGGAAAAGCTAAACGCTCCAAACGGTCCGAGCGCTCGCAGTGGCCATCGAATGGTGGTGACGCGCAAAAAGCTCTTCGTGTTTGGCGGATTCCACGACAACAATGCGTCCTATAGGTACTTTAACGATCTATACGCGTTCTCGCTGGAAAATTACACCTGGAGCAAGATAGAAGCATCTGGTCCGGTGCCTCCGCCACGTTCCGGATGCTGCATGGTCGCTAATTCCGATGGAAAAATCCTCATCTGGGGTGGGTACTCGAAGAGCAGCGTGAAGAAAGAAATCGAGCGTGGTACCACGCATACGGACATGTTTGCCTTGGCAGCGGACAAACAGCAGGACGGAAAGGGAGGGTCGTCTAGCTACAAATGGACCAGCATAAAGCCGAACGGTAAAAAGCCGGCACCACGTAGCGGAATGGCGGTTGCGATTGCACCGAACGGTAAAGCGTACACGTTCGGTGGCGTGATGGACACGGAAGAAGATGAAGAGGACGTGCGGGGACTGTTTAGCAACGAGCTGCATACGCTCGAGACCGGGGCTTGCACCTGGCGTAAGTTAGAGCTCGCGGCAAAAGCTCGAAAAAGCACTGCCAAGGCAGCCGATGTGGAAATGAACGAAGAAAAGGAAAAGCAACAGGCGGCTGCGGCCAAGATTGTTTCGGATGATGGAGTTTTTACAATGACTGTAGGAGGTAGTGGCAGTGGAGCAGGGTCGAAGGGGCCAAGCAAGGGCGAAGAAAGTGATGCCGGTACGCTGGATCTTGGTGGACCGTCGCCAAGAATGAACGCAGCTGTGGTAGTTTGCAAAGGACAGTTATTTGTGTACGGTGGATTGTTCGAATCCGGTTCCAGACAGTTTACACTGAGCGATCTTTATGCCCTTGGTAATATCATTTTCCCACCAACTGTAGAGAGATTTTTAAGTAAAATAATACCTTTTTTCTTTGCAGATCTTCATAAGCTAGATGTGTGGAAAACGTTGATTGCCAATAGCTTAAACTCGAGCGAATGGCTCGGCTCGGACAGTGAAGGAGACTCTTCAGATGATGACGAAGACGACGACGACGACGATGATGATGAGGATGATGACTCTGACGATGATGAAAGCTCTGAGGAGGATTCGTCCGGGATGGAAACGGAGTAACCGGATTGCTAATCAAACGCTTCCAGATCGTATGCACGAACAGGAAAGAATGAAAAAAATATCTTGGCTTAAAGTGTATATTGTTAAGCTTTGAGGAAAAATAAACGCATTCAATGTTACAACATTTTTTTGATAATTATTGATAATAATTATCAGCGCCAAAGGTTTGTTACGATTTAATTATTTATTTACTACGTACAGGGAGGAAAAATTAAGCCCTTGTTTTAGCATTACATATATGACTCTGAGATACTAAAGGTTTTGCCCTACTTACTGCGCTTCATCGACAATAGAAGGAAATCAACACACAACACTAGTGGCCGCATTCTTCAATTCTTCGTTATGGGTTTGCTTGCTCTAGCTTTACCTATAGCGTTTGGCCCTATCGTCATATTTTGAGCTGGTGGAAGATTCCTTCCGGCTTCCGCTGCTTCCGTATCCATCCTTCACCCGATCACGCTCACGATAGCGTGAAGATCCACCGTCGCCCTCTGTTTCACGTTCGCGTTCGTACTCTCGATCACGATCTCGATGTTCCCTAGTGCTTCGATCGCGCTCTCGATCACGATCCCGCTCCCGTTCACGATCTCGGTCACGTTCCCGTTCACGCTCCCTGTCCCGTTCGCGTCCGTGCGAACTGCGCGAGTCACTGTCTCGCACGCGATCGCGATGCTCACGCTCATGCGATAACTGCATCCTTTCCCGCGTCACTTCCTTTTTGTCTCGCCGACTTTCCCGACTGTCCCGGGCATCACGGCGTTGATGCTCGTACTTGTCGTAGTTGGACTCGCTTGCCGAACCACCGTGTCGGGTGGGTGAACCGAGCAGATCGTATTTGCTGGTGCGCGACGAACTGGATGCTGCCGGTCCCGGCGAAACCGAACGCTCGGAAGAGTAGCGATAGCGTCCCTCGTGCCGAGTGGCCAGCTCGTCCTCGTCCGAGGAGCTGCTGGAATGTGGGCGCCTGGATGATTTTGATTCGGGTGAAGCGGGTGACCGACCAGAGTGGCGGCTTCTCTTGTGCTTTCTTGAGCTGACGGACGTGAAAAAGCATCACATTAAAGCAACGCTATGAGACGTAATTTCTTTAGTGTAACTTACCTTTCCACACTTCCGCTGCGTTTCGTACCCCGACGAGCACGACCGTCTTCATCCGACTCG
Organism: Anopheles epiroticus; assembly: GCA_000349105.1. NCBI lineage: Eukaryota > Metazoa > Arthropoda > Insecta > Diptera > Culicidae > Anopheles > Anopheles epiroticus. The sequence goes on along the minus strand of KB672242.1, from coordinate 81,988 downwards.
CCCCAGTTAGCGTCCTCGCGCCCTTTCTGTCGTAGCTCTTGTTCCATCTCTTTCATCAGCTTCATACGGTAACTGTCGATCTCTTCGTGTAGTGTCCATCCGGTGCGCACTTGCCGCGTACCAGACTCAAACTCATCCTGGTACTGAACCATTCTTACTTCTATTTCGCGCAACCGCAATCGTCTCAGCTCGTCCTGGTCCGCTGCACTACGACCGACGCCTCCATCACCATCCTGACGCTTTCCGCCATCAACATCATCGTCATCGTCGTCATCGTCGTCACTGTAGCCGCCGTAGTTGCTGCTGATCAATCCGCCGCCCTCCTTTTGGAGGCTTATTTTCGGTGGTTCCGGTACGACTGGATCCAGTGTGTCCCACTTACTCGTCGTGATGGCTTGTGCTTCAATTTGTGCCGCATCAACCGATTCCCATTTAGAGGGAATGAAAGAGCCTCCTGCCGATTTGCCTAAAATTATAAAAAACCATGAATGTAAAATAAAGCCTGCTTTATTTAAGCCGTAGATTTTTACCTTTGGACGAACCAGGTCCCATCCTTCCTTCACTTCCGGCAAGGGAAGCACCACGTCGAGCACCGTCCATCATGCTGCCTCCCATTTCAAGGCCACCGTCTAACGGCATACCATCAATATCGTCATCCGCCAGTGGCATCCCATCAATATCGTCCTCATCGCTGTATATATCGTGCTTCAGCAGTGGCGTCCGATTCTCGCCTGCAGATCCTCCAGCTCCTCCACTTGTCATACCACACATCATTGCACTCTTCAGCAATGCCGCCCCGTCCAGCGGAACTCCATCCAAATCTTCGTCCTCCTTTTCTTCCTCTGGTTCTTCTTCCGGTTGCTTTTCCGTCTACAACAGGAAAACATGTTAGCTTTTAAAAATCTTCACTCTCACACAAACAAATCCGCTTTTCTTACCATCTGAATACCCAAAAATGTGTGCTGCAGCTTGATCAAGAAATCACGCGGATAGATCGCCCACTCTTCCCACGCTCGAAATACGCCCATCACGCGGCTCTTGAACCCTTCCGCCTTCAACCGGCTGTCCAGCTGCATGTAGTACGCGTTCAGGTTGCGAAAGATGACGAGCAGATTTTTCTCCATCGCCTTGCGGAAAAAACTGGCGTTCTGCACCTTCACCGCCGAGTTGTGCAGAATGTCCGAAATCAGATAAATACGAGCGACCTTTTTCTTTACCACCGTTTCGTTCGACGACAGCGACTCGGTGATGCATTCGCAAATTTCTTCCGCCGCATCTGCGTGCTCGATGCAGAAAATCATCGCATCGCCAATCCGTTGCCGCTCCGGGGTGAGGTGTCGAATGAGATCCTCCAGCCGGTCACGTTGCCTACGATCAAAAGAAATCAAGATAGTGAACACAAAGCACTGAACCGTGGTGGTGCCACCATGATACTTACGCCACAGAAAGATTGCCTTTGTTGGCTTCGATCCCTTCCTCGTCGGCAAGCAGCTCGTCGGGCATGCCTTGGGTGTAAAAGTTTATCGGTGGTGGCTTCCATATTGAGCCGCCCTTAAACATGCGAAACTCTTTCGTCCTCCAGTCACCTGGCGTATCGCCTTGCAGCAGAGAAAAAAGCTTCCAACGATAATAAATATGGGCAGGACTTTCGTTTTCGAAAAGAAATCTAAAAAGAAAGACAGGAACCGGCGTACAATCGGAATGATACCTTTCGGTGGATTGCACCACTCACTTGTACATTGGATTATCCATCTCCTTAGTCATGATCAAAGCCTCGAACATCGGACCCTCGCGGATCACGAACTCTACCATGCGATGAATCAGCATTAGAAGAGGTCGTTCGGTCGGTATGACTACCTTAACCACCGATTTGAAAAGTACCGAGTCCATCTGCTCTTTCAGTTCCGGCTCCGACATGTACGCGCCCGACGTCATCTTGGGGATGTTTTCCAAATCCGTTGGATGGGGTTGAGCGTTGAATGGTAAGCCGGACGGTGGCGGCGGCAATGTGTAGGCCAAAAGTTTCGGCGGTATGTATATCGGATGTGTCATGATGGGGACTGATTTGCCCCAGCCGAGCTTCATCTCGTACCCCATCACATCCCGCCCGTTCAATGCACGCAAAGCACGTTCCGCGTCCCGCCGGCTCATGTAAGCGACGAATCCACAGTTTCTGTTGCGCATCTTTTCTTCCTCCGAACGGGGCCACATAATTTTTATGCTAGCCAGCGGTCCATATTTGCCAAACAGCTCCATCAGTGCTTGTTCTGAGATCTAAAAGCGAAAGTTAAAAGGCATTGTTTCGTCTTTTTGACTAAGAATTTCACTCACCTTTGGATTGAGGTTTCCCAAATACAGGTTAGTCGTGTTGGGGTCACCGTTGTCGAACGAACCGGACTCGGTCTCCTTGTACACCGGGTCCGATTCGGTGGAGCTCGTACCGGGAAGCATATTCCGAGCCATGTGCTTGTATTTATGCCGCTCCTCACGTTCCTCCTGGATCTGGCGCAACTCTTCCTTAAACATCTCCAGATTGCTTTTTTTCTTCTCCTGGTTTCGCTTTTTTCCCATCGCCGAGGAGTCCTTGCGATTTTCGCTGGCCACCATCTTGACGTAGTCCATTGATTTCTCATGCTCCATTTCCAGGCGAGACTGGGGCTTGTACAGCTTGCCCCTCTCTTTGTTGTCCTCTTCTACGAGAGCCAAAATACAATTCAGTGTTGGTTGCCCTACCAGTTCTGTCCGTCATTCAAATACTTACTTCTCGAGCCCGCATCATACGTTCCGGCCTTTACCCACACCTTTGATATTTTGGATGGCGCTTCTTGAAACGTTTCCACAAACTCTTTGAAAGCCTTAAATTGTCAACTAGGATTAGCTGAGGTAATGTACAAGCTATGGGGTCAAGCAAATCGCCGACACACTCATACGCCATGTGTGTCTAGGATTTCTTGCGTCTTCGCACAAATGATGGTAGTGCGTTGTGAAAGGAGAAAAAGGAAGGAATGGAATTCTTTACGTGGGCACTTACGTGGGCTGCTGCTGCCTCATCCTCACGCTTCTTTTGCTCCTCGATTTCTTTACGCGACAAAGGACGCTTGCCCATCTTGTTGACTGTCGATTATTTCCTAGTTTTCTGTGAAAAGACGCAGCCAAGTACAGGCCGAGTAGGATTGAAAACACAAATTTTCGTGCGTTTCTTTTCTTCTCGAACTGTCAACGAAATGTCAAAGTACCAAGATACAGATATGACAATTATGTTGTACTAACAGCCCAAACAACACCAGCTGTTGTGCTAAAATTTTTAAATTGACCGTTAGCTGTTGAAGCTTAGTCTATGAAGGATTTTACGATTTTCTTTCGGGAAACACTGTAGATTGCACAGAAACACACAATTCATGCGGAATGAGAGAAATCCGTACATACAATTTATGCTTTTTTCGGTTTTACATTTTTCAGTAAAAATGCTGCTTTTAATTACAAAAAATTGAGTTGGTTCATCAAACCAGTACAACTTGAATAATTACTAAATGATTTATCAAACCAGTAAAATTTGCCCAAAGGTGACAAAAACCACATGTTTCATGTGCCAGATTTTTTGAGAATATTCTATACGTTGAAAATATGTGCATGATTAATGCATTTAAAACAACTAAATCTTTACATTCTCTATACTTTGGTCATCAATCCAAATTGCTGCAATAGCACTATTTATTAGTCTTACGTTATCAATCATTATATAAAAAAAATCTTTTCCTTTCAGAGCTGCATATGATTTATTGTTTTAATACCATCAATATTGATTTTTATACGTTCCTTCTGAAATATAGCTTTGCGGCTTTGTGTTCCTTCAGAAAGTTCAGTTTACAGGACTGTTTTACATTTTAATATAAAATACATCAATAACAGTGTTTTTTTTCATTAGGTTTGTTGTTGTTTATGAAGTTTCTATACATCTTTCTGTTCTTATGTGTTGCTGTAATGTTTTGCTCTATACATTCTTTACGAATTCTTCTGCTGATGCTGGCTGTGTTTTCTTGCGTCTGCTTATTCTACAAAAACATTGATTCCAATTGCCGCTTTTACTTTAGACTTTTCCACCTGCGATAGACGGTTATGTATATTCACACAAAAATAAGTTTGCCGCAGGCATCAATGATAGTAGTTTGAAGCATCTTCAATGCAGGTTTTATACACCTACAAGGGTATATTATGCTTTTTTTTCTTTTTTACTACGTTCACTACATTTAAAACCATTGCCCAGTGTGTCCCTTTCTTTTCCCTTTCCGCCATTTGATCACGTTCTTGTATTTTTGAATTAATTGTTTACCACGGACATTCTTGTTGGTGTATCCATCTGTTTGTTCTAACTATAACATGATGTTGATATTAGAAAATCCGACCGTTCAAACAGATATAACAAAATACAAAACCATTCAAAAGATTCGTAATGCACCTGTTGATTTTGAAGAAGCCTGACCTCATTCCTGCTACAAAAGATATGCATTTGCATGTCGGGTCAAATTGCTTACTTTGTTGTTCTTTCTTTGTTTAAGTACATTGGCATCTTCTAACGATTGACTCAAGCGGAAAGATAAAACATTTCTTATCTATGTCACACTCAAGCACGCTCGTGTTGTTCATGGCTGTTCAAAATTAAGAAAACACTGAGATGTTGACAACGTATGTGTGAAAAAGCCGAACTGATTCACATCCAAATTTGCACATATTTCAAGTAATTTCATAAATATCACCTCTAACGAACGAATGAAACGAAAAAGGTCACTGTTGCGCTGTCACACGAAGGGAGTCATTGTTTAAATCCGTAAAGGAGCTTGTATGGTTTGATGTCGTATTTAAAGAAGTGTAAGCAGACTGTGGTTCCAGCGTGTAGTAGAGGTAGTATTGTGTATTGTTTGGTACTTTTTAGGAGGAGGGTTTGAGAATTATTATAGTCTATTATCTCTTAGGAGAAAAGCTTGAAAATGGTTGGGCTGTAAGTACTGGCACATGTTATATTATCGGTCGAAATAAAATATAAATCGAAAAATTTGGAAAAGTTTTCCATTCTGAAGATCATTTATCTTGCACTGTAACAATATGACGTTGTAAACAAGTAAAATCTGAAAGTATACACCGTTTAATCAACAATAGAAAGTCTTGCCGGTTAAATAAACACATTGAACCTTTATAGTTGATTGATGTTGTTTTCGCTTTGGTTGTTGTTTGAGAAAAAAATATGTTGGGAGTTAAAGCAAGATAAAACTGTGTTGTTCTTGTAAGATATTAAAAATGAGCCTTTGCTCCACAGACGATGTGTCCTGTAAGATATTCATTGCAGGCATAACAAAAATCAATACAATAATTTTAAAAACATACACTAATCAGGATCAAATGTCTTCGCCGATCATCGGTAGTGGTTTCGTACGTTCCTCACCTTCGCTCAGTCACTAAAAACAATATTTTCGGCCGCTACTACAGCATTCGTATTCCTCGCTATACTCTCTTTCTCTCTCTCTGCAACTGTTTACACACCTTAAGCACCAGACGTTCATCCCGCAACATTCTCGCGCTTCTCTCGCCACAATTCTACACAACATACATTCTCAACGAAAACGCACAAGCACTCGCTGTACTTGTACATTTTTTTAATACTACTACGCTTTACCATTGATCATCTTCTGCGAATGACCATTCGTTTTCATTTCGGCATCTTCTTGATCTGTATCGTTGTTGGAGAAGAGAAAGAGAGACAAAAAGAAGCAGACCGAAAAAATGGACGTTGGGAAAAAGAAAAGAAAAAAGAGAGAAGAGAAAGAAACAAACAAGTTTTGGTCAAATTTTGCTGAATTTTGCACCATCATTTAGTTGAAAATTCAATTTGTCTGATTGGTTTGTATGGGAGAAAACCCCGAGATTCGATATACAAGAGCGTTGATTTGTAAGCAGTGTGTTGGCGCAAACAAAAACCACAACATTTAAAGGTATCTGTGTAAAATCTATGTAATGTTGAATTACTGAAACGAGGTTTTCTATTAGTATATCAACAAAATCATAGATAATTGAATAATGATGTACACAACATAGGTTACATTTACTATAGGATAATAACCAAATTGAAGATCTAATACATTTCAAAATTAAGTATCCACATGTTAATAAAGTAAGACATATGTAAAAAAACATAAGAAAACAATAAGTGGGTAGTAAAAGAACACGCGCTGAAATCAAAAGGAATGGGTCTGGTTGTTAGCCAATTCGAAAAGCATCATTACGGAGGAAGTTATTTTAAAAAACAGAACAGAACTGAAAAGATTCAAAATCGCTACATAAGATATTACAAATACCAACAGGATGGACGATCCTGGAAAATGGGTGGAATGGTGCGCATTAGATGGAGTATTGTCAACAATAAACGAAGATCGCATACATATAGCACTGTTAATGAGGTTTGCATGGGTTACGATAAACACCAGAACCCAACAGAATCCATAAAGTTTTAGTACGACAAAATAGAGCAACGATTCAAACACTACACATAATTCTCACGCCTCATTTTGGGCGATGACGAATATTGCTGTTTCTACGGGACTGGGGTAAATGTTGGAATAAGGAACTAAGCGCTCTGAAGGTAACCTGCATTGCAGTATCCTACTCAGCAGCATCGATATCTTCACCAGCTTTATCTACGCCCGTATCAGTAGTAGCAGTGGCAGTAGCAATGGTGGGAGTGGTGGTGGATGTGGTATTCGTATTGGTAGTAGAACTGGCAGCTGTACGATGACAACAGGTATTCTTACCGTGCAGCGAATAACAGAACTTCTTCGTGTTGTTCCAATCCTCCCGTAGCGACAAATTGAACATCGAGTAGTCCGGCTGTCCGGTAACTTCCTTCACAATGTTCAAGAACTTCGGCAAGATTGCCTTTAACTTGTCCCCGGTTAACGAGGTATAAGTTTCCAGCAGAATCAACCCCTTGCATCTGTAATTCCAAATCCGAAAATGACACATTAGTCACTGGCAACGAACGATTGCGGTTCGATTGGCTTACCTCGGATGGCTTGGTTCTTTATAGATGTCCATCTGGAAGTACTGGTTGTTCACCAGGAAGCAGCGGCGCTTCTTGTAGATGGTGAAGTGCGCATCGTCTTGCTGTGTAAGCATGTTCAGATAATCACGATGCGACAACTGCGTCCGCACCTCGATCGACTGACCGTGCTGTTGCGGTCGACGGATCGTGTGAATGTAGCTCCAGCGACCGTTTTGTCCCCGCTTGCGCAGTCGTGCCTGCACACGTGGTCCAGCACATTGCAGATAATGATGCACCACCTCGAAATCTTGGAACGCGGGAAAGGCCGTATCGGCGGGCACTGGGCCAGACACTGAAACAAACAAACGTATCCTTTGTTAGCCTGCTGTATTGCAACAAGATGTTTAGCATCGCAAATCTATGAAGCGAAAATGAACTAAAAAGAAAACATGCATCCTTACCCAAAAACTTGACCTTCCGCGAGGTAATCGATAACCGATCGCCAATATCGATGCCGAGTTTCTGGCACACGCATTCGATCATGCGGTTCACTTTGTTCTCGAAGTCGGTGGAATTGTCGATCACATCGAAATACGGATGTCCGATCCAAGCCGATGCAGCCTTGTAGTCGAGCTCGCGTGCCAGCGTGACTCCCTCGGACCGACACGAATGTTCCTCCGTGGCGTAGAATTGTTCCGCACCGTTCGCAGCCGACACCATGTGGATGATTTGATTGTAACGGTTGTCACGCAGTTCAACCGGATTCCAGTTGTTCGAACGCATCATACGATCCCATTTTTCTTTGGAGATGTCTACAAAATCGCCCAATAGCAACAACGCAATCTGTTACACTGACCGTTCGAATTACGGTAACCCTGGCGCATACGATACTTACATGCACTGGCATCCATGAAACCACGATCGCATATGATCAAACAATTCTTGTTGCTCGTTCTGCCCAGCTCGAAGTACGTATTCTCAATCTGTATCATAGTCCGAAGCAAGTTTTCCTGAAACTTGTACACTGCAAACGATATATGTAAACGCCAACATCCGTCAATAATATCCCACTAAAAATGTGTTACTATCGTCACATACGCATGAATGGATATGAAATTTAACAACAGAAAACGATCAACAATTGCGCGAAACGTTGGAAAACAGCTGACGATTATGAAAGCAGTTCTGAAATGCATTAGCTCATAGTGATCGCTTATCGATTGTAGCTGCTGATTAGATAATATTAATGTCAAAGCTCATTAGCGACCTATATGCTACTGGTTCGTAAAGAAAGCCGGGTGCAGTGTGCTAAAGCTAAAGGTGATAGACAGATTGGTACCATCCATCATCAGCTTTTGTACAATTATGAAATTCAGGGATAATGTTTGCTAACAATCTTGAACGCACATGGCTTCAAACTCACGGACCCTTATGCCCAGAGTACGATTGGCCTTTTTCACGAAATAGCGATACAAAACAGCAGGTCGATTATGTGCATGTTCATGCCAAAATAAAAACAACTGAAGCCATGTCTGAATGATCGTACCGGTTTCTTTTAAATATAGATTGATCATCAGCAGATCGCGAATCAAAATCGGTACAGTTTCACTCGCTGGCGCAATTTGTGCTTGTGTGTGTGTGTGTCTGTTTGCATTTTACCCTATGAGCCATCGCCGAGATCGTCTCAAGTATGAGACGAAAAAAGAGAATACAATTGGAATTGGTAAATATAGTTGGTCAAATAAACAACAAGCGCATCTATTTCTCGAACAGTCTGATGCGAACAGTCCGAATTGTCCGACAAGGCGCTGGGTATTCGGCAGAGTGCAAAGATGAAAATGAGCGACAGCTTACCCGCCGTGTTTCAGGGTAGAGAGGTTAAAATGAATGAACGCGCGCAACCGGACCTGATAATTGCCAACTTGTCAACCGTGGCAAACAGTTTCTTTTCGCCTTTTTCCTCCTCTGTACTACGTTTTGCATGTTAACACATTTAGACTGATTCGCCATCAACCATCAGGGGATGGTTGTGATTCTACGTTAAGCCATATCCACGTCTGAACCTTCGTACAAAATAAATTGTATCCTCTTTGCTCGAACGGGACTGTGCCAGATAAAAATAATCAATCTTCCTCATAAGACACAAATATTCAAACCATGCTATTGATAAGCAAGCAGCATCAAACGACTCAAACAGTGCCACAGCTCTACAATGCTACCACCACGGTGTTCAGCAAACGACAGCTTGTTGTTTGCAAAACAAAAGCTGTGAAAAACACGCTTCCTCTACGAACTTGTTGAACGAACCACGCTTGGTGAAATCGGTCACATGCTAGTGACGAAAACGGCCTACCAACACAAATCTCTCTGTGTTCTAGTGGTACGATCTGCTGAGGAAAGTAAATTGTTCTAATGACGTCGTCTTAAATTTCAGACATCCAGACGGTTTCCTTGCATTGGTCCATTTGTTACCGCATTTTGAGCGAAAAGTGATCCTCTCTACTTCATTGAAACTAGCTCTAGAAATCTAACCCTTGGTGCGAACACCTGGTGGGAGGGGTAACACTTTCAGCGACCCCCCGTAACGCCGAGAGCGAAATGATAACACAGTGACGAGGTGACGGGGTGGTGGAAACTACCTCACACTCAAGCAAAGATTAACGGTCGCATTTCTGGTGTCAGTGACGCAAATAACACAGCTCAATGTTTTGCTGCTGTTGTTTCATCATAGCTTTCAATAAATTCGGTTAAAACTGGTGCATTTCTATTTTCGAGAGGATTGATAGATGGTATTAGTAACTTCCGTACCTATCGTCCGGTCAATATACAAACAGAGCCCGTAGCTTTACGATTGCACTCACCACCACCACGTGTTCGTTTAACCCTCCCCAGTCACTTGGCTTGAGTTATCAAGTTTTACCTTGGCTTTGAAATGACTGGTTGTGGTTGTGTGTTTACGTGCAACGAGCAGCGAGCTCAGGGCTCTGCTGAGAGCACGGATCATGCGGTAGGAAGTGACCAAACAGTGCTGACGCGCGCTTGCATTCTGATAACACATACCACAATTCTGAATCTGCTGGTACAACGTTGGTATTCATCGTTTCCGGTGTTGGGAGGAATGAAAGTAAAATTGATTCGTATTGACGGCAGCCAATAACTGAACCGAATGCTGTTTGGGTACGCCTAGGAGGTCGTACACTTCCAGCTGATTCTGATTGTAAATGAACAATCATTTTCATTTGTGTGAAAAATCAATTGATTGACTGCAGCACGCTACAAACACGTTTGAATTGCCGCGGGTCAGCCATACGTTGGTAACACGTGCTGGAGTGTCGTTATTTGCAATAGTATAGTGTCAACTAGGACACACGCTGACGCAATCAAAGCATCTTGCCTGTCGATGGCTTATAATTTACATTGACAAATGTGTACAATATTTAGATGAGGCATACATGCTTGACGTTTTAATAATACTTGGCATTATATAGTACTAGAACAAAAACGCAGGCAGTATCGAACAGAATAATGGTAAGTTAATAATGTGTACTTAAGTGTAATAAATAAATTACTCCTCTCTGCTCACGGTCCCCCCACTAAACATAAAATAAAGGGACACAAAATGCAGCTTTAAAGACTAGTGGTAAAGCGTAACACATTAGAATGATTGTTGATACGGATGCAGCAGAGTTAGAATACATCGTGAACGAAGCGGTTAATTAGCTTTCGGTGGCCTTTCATCCTTTTTCAGACTGTCCCGAATGCAATGACTACTATAAAGCCACACTAGCATCACACAACGATAAGGCGCAGCAAGGGTGATATGCGCGGCATTGGGGCATTAATGGATAAGAAAGGAATGGAGGGAACACAGCACGCGGTCTCCAACATAGACACACACACACACACACAATCACACTTGCGCACAGAGAATGGTGTTTGGGGGGTGATTGGTGTTGCGTTGGGTAGGACGGAGCGTGGTGGTTTCGTGAGTGCTGTGTTTGCACACAAACTGCCAGCGCGCATTAAACTCACCATCACCAACTTTCCCGACGGCGGCGGCCATACACCGGGGACATGTTGTAATTTTGTCAATATCAATAACGCTATGCTCCGGGACGCCATCCTTAAAGACGGCCGGCTTGTTGGCGGAGGTGGAAGTGGAGGCGGTGCCTGCGGATGTACCGGAAACGTGTGCCTTCTTTTTGCTTAGATCTGATGTAAAACAAGTACCTGCGTTAGTGTGGGGTCTTTGCTACCAGAAAGCGCGATGCACACAATGCTGTTGCTCTGTTGTGCCGTGTATGTTGAAAGCAATGTCCATAGGAAGCAAGTATGAGCCGTTTTGCCATGAGAATGAAGCGATGGGCTTGATCCTTTTCCTTGCTTTGAAATAGCTGTTGTAGCGATCCTTATGATAACGTCTTCTATTAAAACTTCATCGATCAATCGAAGTTTTCAAAGTAACGACAAACATGACATTTTCGTGGTTTGTGTATTCCTAGCTCATCTTTTTAATGAAGCGAACGCACACCCCGGGAACAGAGTGAAGTCAAATGAAGAGCCGGCTGCCAAACTAGATCGCGTGACCTTTGAGTTATTGCGGTTAGAAACTTGCCCATAATCGTGCAGCGTTGGTCGTTGGCATGCCATATAGCACTGGCCATTAAAACTTTTCGTACCAAATTTAGAGACCAACTTTAGGTAAATATTTCCAATTAATTTGTCCTCCCATTGTTAATGCGAACTCTACATCAATTAATGGTACGGAAAGGTAAGGATAAGGGAACAGCTATGCTAATTTCCAACGTTTTCATCGTGTTGTGAGGAAACTGAACGTGTGTACGTAAATGATAACAGTATGTATGTATGTATGTATGTATGTATGTGGTAAGTATTTAAGCTAAGAAAGCAAATGCAATAGGTGTAATGTATTTCGGTAGACGATTTTGAAAAACTCTTTTCTAGCGTTACTTATATTGAAACGATAGTTTCTTACCTTCTTCGGCTACCAAATCGGCGAACTTGATACCACCGCTGTAAAACGAGAACATGATAGATAGAACAAGACAATCAATCGATTATGTTTCAAAATTCAAACAATACGGCTGCATTGAATTTCTTCACTGTACTGGCTCTGGTACATTAGTAACTTCTCTAACAAACCTCAATAACGGCTTTTATAAATTCAAGACTACTAAAGATACTATTGGTTTGGACACGGTAATTCACAAAATGATTTGACGATAATAAAAAGCTTCGCCGAAGCTGATTGCTCGTTTTCTTTCTACATTTTTGTTGAAGCAATTTAATCGATGCTCTTCATAGTGCATTTAATTCGGTAATGATATAGATATTCGAGTGATATAGATGAGAAAATTTAAGCAAGTGGTACTATTCTAGTCGGGAAAGTATGTATGGTAATAATTTCTTAATTCGTTTGTGCTAGTAAAATGCCAGTCTTTGAAAACTGTTCTGTAAGAAGCAGCAGCGGAAAGCTTTGTCAAAGGGAAAAATGGATACGTTTCTAAACCGTACCTGAGTAGAATTGTGGCCGTTTCAGGCACGCGAAAAACCTGCAAAAATTAAAAAGAAATGGAACAAAACCATTCTATAGAAGAAACTATTTGATCCTTTAAACGAATTTTGAAGATGGGTTTATACTAGTGAATGTAACGAATAAACGAACGTGTGAAAATGCCATAACGGAAGCATTAAAGACCGACGACTTGAACCATTTTAGCAGAAGCGTAACTACACATAGAATGGATTTTAAATTTAAAAATAAAATAAATTGAATTCTTTTGTTAAATAACGATAGCAAGCAATTAAAAACACCTGCAAACGTTGTAGGCAATGAAGGTAACGACTATTTTAACGTTTCACTCATGCTATGAACAATGTATTTCGATCTAATGAAACTACCCATTAACAAAAATTACTTTGCTATTAGGCCTATTCAAAATGGATAAATCATATTGCTTTTATGAGCAAACTTTCAGAGCAATGGGGGCGCGTCAATCATTATTTGAGAAAACAAATGAAGGAAACAATTGACTGTTCGTTTCGTGTTTTGCGTCTACTGTTAATAAATATAAAAATATGGCCCATAAAATGTATTCTAATTGTGCGATCAAAGGATCAAATGATAAAGTTTCTGATTTATTGTGACTTATGATTGAAAATACTTCCAAATCAAAAGTGGGAAGGTTGTATCTCCCGCAGTTTCGCTGCCGATCACTTACCTTCCATCCGAGGTTCTCGAAAAACGTACACAGTCTCGATTGACCGGTTGTTTTGCCTCCACACGGTCCTGCGCCACACGTGATTGGGACGATAAGCGGGCGATGGACGGGGTGTATCCACCGAAAACGGAAAAGAGAAAAAGAACAGCGTCAGTAAGCTCAACATGTGATTAGAAGAAAAAAATACACGCTAAAAAGTATCTAGCTAGGCTCGCTCTAATGTAATTAGCAAGCCGCCATGTGGGCGGAAAAGCGAAGCGAAACCACTGCAGTGGGCCTCAGAATGCATTTCCCATAATCAGGAAATGAAAATTGCTGGGATGTAGTGATAGCTAGAACAGCCCTGTTATGGCCTTAACCTTGAACATCTCGGCAAAGGGCCGCCAGGATCATTTGTGAGAGATACAACTGAGAGCGCGCACGCCGGAAATAGCACCCCCGCAAAATCCACGTACGAGAGGAGTGTGTATATGTGTGCGAGCACGAGCACTAGTATGTGTTTCCCAGTGGGAAGGGTGTGCTACATTCCCTAGGAAAACCCAGAAGCACATGTTTCGAATGCTATATTTAAACAGTCTGTATGTTGTTTTTTCTTATCCGTTTTCTTTCGCTTGCTGAAAGATTTTTCACTTTCCCACTCACCTCCCGTCAGCACCAGTCGGTAAACCTTGCGCTCCTCTATTGCGTCCATGCTGTTGCTGTTGCTGTTATGGCGATGATGATGAATTTGGCAAATGGGATATTTTTTACCAACACCGTGGTGGTTACAACAAATCAGGTTCAGGATGTTTTAGGTACGACTGTAATTATGTAAACCGGAAAAGGCGCCTATATCCTTCGCTGCCTTCTTCGATACCGGGCGGGGGGTGTGTTTGGCGTAGAAATATAGGGTCGCCAATTACGATTCCCGAATTAAGCCGGCTTTACTGATGGTGTTGTAACAATAATTCGCCTAACGCGGAGCGGGTAGTTATCAAATCACTTGAAATATATACATTTTTTTCGGCTTTTTCACTTCACACACGCGGCGCAATTTCTCCCCAGTTAAAGCGTGATCTCACTCATTGCACACACAAAAGTCAAATGGCAAAGATATGACAGATCTAATCAAGTTGTAGTTGCGAAGCTTTGCACAACGCATCTAAATTTGGTGATTTTCGGTCAAAAGTACATTAAACGTCAAACTCGAGTGATGTGTGGCCCGGAGAAAACGTTATAGGTTACCGAAGGAAACGTTTTTAAACTCCGATGTGGATTCGTTAAGAACATGTTTTTCTTCTAATTTACACGATTGATTTTAAAGTTTTTTTTTCTAGATAAGCCACCTATTTTCTATATTTCGGGCGGCCAGATTGGGCAACAATGGCAAAGGCCTCTCAAAATATCCACTGTTGTACTAATCCTATTCAGGCTGCCGTCCGAGTCCGAGGGCGAGTACATGTACTCTTTAACGAATACACCAAGTCCAAGAAACTCAAGCACTAAAGTGACTTGACAGGCTTAGACAAACAAACGTTGTTAATACGATTAAGGATGAGTAATTTTAAAATATTCTTTCAAAGAAGAAAATGTTTTAATTGATTTGACCGAATCTAATGCGATGTTGCATGTCACGTAATCTATATTTAAGTTTTTCTTTTCAACTTTTTTTCAATTTCAATCACACAGAAATCGTTATTTGGGTTTGTGAAACACTTGTTGGTTTGTGAAATTCACGCAGATGCAGTTGCTTCCACCTTAGTTCGTACACCTCTTTTCCACCCACCTTCAGACTTTTTTACCTTTACCGTATTCACTTAAACAACCCATGGAAGAAGTTTCGTTAAATTTTTACCACTCATGGAATAGGCTAATCTTCATCTAAAACCTCAAATTAAAATTAGCCATTAGATACCTTGCCATTAGACAACAGCCATTAGTTACCTTGAAATACCTGTTATGCTGTTCACCAAACATCGCATACCTATAGCACCTAAAGAATCATTCATCATATATGTAATTAATGAATTGCAAATTATATCTGGTCCTATCAGTTGTATCCAATTCGGACATTCGGACTGCTACCGCCCTTCATGCGTAGGATTGACTTTTCTTCCAAATTAATTTAGGATTCTAAGCCACAGCCCCCCATACGCAGGAATCATTATTCTGCAATAGGTACACGTCGCGTTTTGTCGATACAATTTTTGTTCAGTTGAGTCCTAAGTAAAACCTAAATTCTAAAATAAAATATCAATACGAACATAAACATTTTTTTTCGGCAAATTTGTAGGATGAATCTGTCGTTTCTATTATTATTTTTTTAACTTAACTTTAACTTTAACTCACTTTTTATTTTCACTTGTGCCAAATGCTTTTTAACGAAAAATGATTTCCGCTGATATATTTACTGTTTAACCGACTTCTCGAAACTCCTTGACCGTTTTTACTGACCAATTAAACATGTAGATATCAATGTTTGCCTGTTGATCTGTGCACTAACAATTTTTTTTCAAGCTGATTTTCTAAAAGATGGTTTTGCGCTCTTTACGCAACACTGGCCATTTAACCCCAAATCTTTTTGATTTTTCTTTAACTATTACAAAGAAGGAGAAAAGTCCAAATATCGACGGATAATTAACTCTATTATGTGTTGCACACGACCATGTGATGTTCCAAGAATTGTCAAAATATTACTCTAATTCTTTCATAGAATTATATTTTAAGAGTAACCTATTCCATCATAGGAAGAATTTTTCGTAAAAAAAAATCATTCACTTCTTCCTGGAACAGTTCATGTGGGTACAAAATCAGAATTTGTGTAGAAAATTGGGTGTCCGAGTTTAGGTGAATCCAACTGTAAATTCTTGTTTAAACTTTTGAAATAAGTACTTTTGAAATAAGCGAACTGAAATAAGTAAGAATCCGATGGTAAATCATGGAACAAAAAGGAACAAAAACAATATGAAAAAAAAAACACTCCTAGGCACGAAGCGCTCACTCGTGCACTCTTTCTACGAACTGGCGAGGAATACCTGCTTCCAACAGTTCCTCCTTTGTCCTGCTAGGCAAGCTCGGAATGTAATGCAGCAGCGCTTCCCAGGCAATCACGCTTAGCCGGGGAATGGTTGTCCACATCTTGTACAACGTGTCCGTCCGCACATTCGTGTTATTACAATATCTGATGCCACCAAAGATGTGCATGCAGCCGTCGCTCGTGATGGCGGCGTCGTGGAAAAACAATGGATACGGTAGTTGAGACTTTTGCATCTTCTTCCACTGCATGGTGGAGAGGTTGAGCTTCCAAATGTCGTTATAGTAGTTGACGCCGTCGTATCCCCCCGCAACTATCACCTCCAGTCCCTGGTCCGTGCGTATCTGCACGCACGAGTGACATTTCCGAGCGGTCGGAATGCCGGGCAAGTTGGCTAACGGATCGGGTTTGGTGATCATGTACTCCCACTTGTTCGCTTTCATATCATAGACGGGAATATTGGACAGTATAAACACTGCATCGCTAGTTCCTCCTCCAATGACGTAGATTTTTGAATCATCGTGAGCCAACTCGTGTCGATATCTGCCCGAAGGATCTTCGCGAATATTTTGATTACATTCATAAACGCATTCCCACGTCTTGCTGGGCAAATGTAGCCTAGAAGCAGCAAAAGGTAAAATAATTAGTATCGCTCTACGGTATGCAAGATGCATTTCGTTTACCGGTGGACATCAAGCGTGTAATCAAATCCATTAGTTCCGCCGATGCTGTACAGGTAATTGTCGCTAATTGCAATCGCCTGGCCATATTGAGGAGGTGGAGGATCTCCTTTTACTTCTACTTCCAACAGGTCCTTGGGTCTTCGACGGGGCAGACACACGTGCAATCGGTTTGAGCAATGCACTCCAAATGGATACCCTGTGCCACCAAAAACCTGTAAAATTGAA
This sequence comes from Anopheles epiroticus, assembly GCA_000349105.1. Taxonomy (NCBI): domain Eukaryota; kingdom Metazoa; phylum Arthropoda; class Insecta; order Diptera; family Culicidae; genus Anopheles; species Anopheles epiroticus. The sequence continues at coordinate 64,795 of KB672242.1, read as the reverse complement.
GCGATGGAATATATTTGTCACATCAAAAAGCAGCCGAAAGCACCATAAAAAAGGCGAATGGTTTTAGCTTGAGATCTAAAAATACACCATACCATAATCGTTTCACCGCACAACAGCATTGCATTCGAGGCCAGCTCTATGGGCAAATCGTTGTTTGAGTCTAGTAACAGTGTCCATTCCTTGCGTATCATATCGTACTTCCACAGCTCCTGAAACAAGCACAATTCCTCACGCTGATCATTGTTCCCATCCCGCACGATGGAGTTGTTGGGATTGAATCCCCCGAAACAGTATATCGACGAATCGCTGCATACGATGCGATGGCCACTTCTTGCTTTTGGAAACTGTCGACCAGAAACGAACCTACCATTGTTAATGCTGCTGCTACTGCCGTTGGTGGTGCTACGGTAATCGACGTCACACACTTCGAACGGTCGAAATGCGTAAATCGCTTTTCGTTTTGCCATCGTTTCGCTGCTGCTTTTGATCTGGTGCACCAGAATCCCTATGTTTATTTCCAGCACTTCCCGGATGTAGTGCAATCGTCGCACGCCGAAGTATCGATTCACCGTATCAATCGCTCGTGCCAGTAGTTTGTACACGAGCAGTTGAAAAATTCTCATTACCGACGAGCCGCCATTATTTCGTTGATCAATTGTTCTGCTGCCGCTGCGGAACGAAATAATTTCAGGACACTTTTAACTCGCTAGGCAAAAGCATGTTTTGCCAATCGGTAAAATAAAGTTGCTGTCACTGTGCTGCTGTCAACGCTCGATAGAATAAACATGCACTCCCTTTAATTTTAAAGCGTTCGTTAAAACTATGATTGCAAAAAAATGAAAATTTAGTCCAAATCTTTCAAAATGGATAAAGGCAGAAAATGTATTTATAAGCCACTGCTAAAGAAATAAAAAAAGAAAGCTGTATTGCTTCTTTCTTCTATGTTCAAATTTGCTTAGAATGCACCAAGTTGCTAAAATGATAAAATAAACATATGTACTAGTGATGCGCGTTTCGGTATGAACCTGATAGGTTCTATCGTAACACAAAAAAAAATCTCCAACTCTGAATCATGCATTCCATTCTGTTCCGTTCCTATTCCAAAAACACCTAGTTCCATTCCGTTTCAATATTTTTCATCACTAATATGTATACACCTTGACACGACGCCACCACTGACAGTTGTGAAACAGATTCCAGCTTTCGATGGGCGTGTACACTAGGCCCACAGCATAACATTCCGACTTTTTCGTTTAATTTCTGTTTTAAGTTCATAGTTTTATGTTAATCTGCAACCAATGGCAAAACCAGATCGCTTGTGGTGCTTGGGCACAACCTTATTGTGCATTGCCACTCTAATTACAGGTAAGCGGGAATGTGAAAATTTGGGGCTTGGTTCACCAGTGCGAATACGGCAGTGCGAAACAACCAATTAAGTTTAGAGCATAATTGATTTTATGTGTACTGCTAGTTTTTTGTTCCGTTTTTAATAATTTGTTTTGAGGTACTAACTATTCAAAACAGTTTCCTATGAAATATAGTGTCTCCTTTTCGGTATCAAAAGATAGATGAATCATAGCGAGTCAGGGGCTGTGGCTCCTGAACCAAACATTTGACAGATTACGGTGGAATGCATCCCCAAATACCGATATCCATGTTTACAAACAATTTGGTTTACGAGGGGAGAATTTCAGCACAATCGTTCGAAAACTGAATAGAATGATTTGCCGAAATTTAAGCCGAGATTAACCATCATTAATATTCCATTACCTCGTTACATGTAGCTAATTGTATACCTGTATCCCTTTCTCTCAACAGGTCAGTACTACATTGAGGAAGAAAAGGAGGCAAAAAGCAACATCATCTGGTGCGCGACCAGTTTGGAGGAAACGTACAAATGCCAGAACTTTACCAAAGCACTTGAGCGCGATGTTTCATTGTTTAACGATTTCTTCATGAATGTGTCCTGTCACCACGGGTACGATCATGACGAGTGTATGACCCTGATTAATGAGCGCAAGGCGGATGTAATGACACTAGATGCAGGGGAAGTTTTCAGCGGTGGCCGATTCCATTCGTTGATTCCTTTGATGCAAGAAGGTTACGAGGGAGGATTTACTCAGTATCATGCCGTTGCGGTGATCAAGAAAGGATCCTTGCCAGATGTTACTCACCTGAGACACTTGCGTGGCAAGAAGGCGTGCTTTGCCTGGGTGGGCAGCCATGCAGGATGGACCGTTCCGATACATACTGTAAGATATCAAACGTGCAGAGTTAACAGTAAATTGTTTAAATGTACTGCATTTCGATAAACCAAATCTTCTCTCTGAATTGCAGTTGCAACGGGACGGAGGAATGGCGATAACAGACTGCAATAACATCGTAAAAACTGCTTCCGATTTCTTCGGTCCCTCGTGTGCGGTTAATGCTCTGATCGATAAGTACAACCCCATCGGCGATAACTCAAATAAGCTGTGTTCGCTGTGTACGGGCGTGATTCCTGGAGGCAAATGTACACCGACCGACCCGTACGCCGGCTTCGAAGGTGCGTTTCGCTGTCTAGTGGAGGCTGGTGATATAGCCTTCTTGAAGCACACTACGGTGGAGGAAATGGTTGATAGTGGCTTCATTCCTGGCGTAACTGTTGACCAGTTTGAGTTGCTTTGCCGTGACGGTACCCGCCAGCCCGTTTCACAATACCGCCAATGTGAGTGGGGTAATGTACCATCGCACGCGCTGGTAGTTTCCAGTGCTACGTCCAAATCTGACCGACGAAAGCTCAAAAAGTTCTTCACCAAAGCCGTAAATCTGTACGCATCGAAGCAGCGACGGTATAATAGCACCTCGGGTGCGGGATATGACCGACAGGATGATCGTTATCGCCCATACCAAAACTCGTATACGTCAACATCAACAACGACCTATTCACCATACAACAGTTTCGATCAGGCAACATTTAATGAGAGTCAGCCCTACGAATCATTCGATTTGTTTGAGTCGAAGCGATATGGGAGACGTTTAAATTTGATGTTCCAGGACACAGCACGACATCTGGCGCCGATCGATGATGATAAGCAAAACTATCAAAGGTATCTGGGTAAAGCATTGGATCAGATATATGACACCCGGTCCTGTCCCGTCGGAAGGATGATGCTGTGTGTCACTTCAGATGCGGAATACGAAAAGTGTATCAAAATGCGTACGGCACTGAAGGCTCAACTCATCAAGCCGGACATGCTGTGCATGAAAGCTCATTCACACATTACTTGCATGCAGCACATACAATCCGGAACGGCCGATGTGGCTGTGCTGGACGCCAGCGATGTGTACACAGCAGGATTGCACTACGAGCTAATGCCGTTCATGTCGGAAGTATATGACCTGGGCCAACCAGAGTACTACGTGGTGGCCGTTGCAAAAGAAGAAGATCCGGATACTGAGCTTACTTACCTTCGTGGTAAGAACACGTGCCATTCTGGTATCAACACCGCTGCTGGTTGGGTCTATCCGATGGCTTACTTAATATCAAACGGATGGATACGGCCGTACGGTTGTGATAGCATCCGTGCCGCTGCAGAATATTTTACCAAATCTTGCGTCCCGGGAGCCATAAGCAAAGAGTACAACACCGGCATTCCGTATGACAATATGTGCGATCTGTGCCATGGTAGCAGCTTCCGTTACTGTCGTCGAGATGCTTCCGAAGACTATTACGGCAACTCGGGTGCCTTCCGGTGTTTGGTTGAGGGTGGTGGACATGTAGCATTTGTACGGCATACAACGGTGATAGAAAACACAGGTGGTAAGAAGCGTGAATGGTGGGCACGAGACGCGTTGCCCGATGATTTTGAGCTGCTTTGTCCCGACGGAACGCGAGCAGAAGTGAACGATTATAAAACATGCAATCTTGGCAAAGTGAAGTCTAACGCTATCGTTGCCCGCGGAGGTCGAGGATACAATGGAACAGAGCTGAATGCTTACATCAATCTGTTTACTTATGCGCAGCAATTCTACGGAAGAAAGTTTTCCGACGAGTTCAGGTTAGTTGCTAAAAAAAAAAAATTTTAATTACACAAGGACTGAGGTATTAATCTTTTTTTTGTTTCAGTTTCAGTATGTTCTACTCAATTCCTCCGTACCATGACCTTATCTTTTCCGATGCGACGCGTGGTTTACGTGTGGTGGACTCGGACAAGCGCTGGTTTGATGCCTATCTTGGGCCAAATTTTATGCGCGCTCGGCGCATCACCGATTGCCATGCAGGTGCGAATAGTTGGAGGAACAGTGCCTTCAGTAGCTTTTTGTTTGCAGTAGTGGCATTGTTATGGCCAGCAAATATATTTTAAGCTTCGGATTCAACGAAACCCTCCTTGAGGGTTTCCTTCTAAATAAAATTAATTCCGTCCAATTTAGATAGCAGCACGAAAAACAATCATAAGATGGAACATTCCAGTGTGGAGATCCATAAACGATAATGTGAAAACCCCACACATATAATTTGTTTCGTATGTCGATCTATTTGTACAGTATTCTTTTGTGAATCTCGTTTTGCAGTTGGGTAGAATTGTCTCGATTTAGTAGAATATCAGTAGCATTTTTTATCATTTTATTAAAAGAAATCATGTATTGTGTTTCGCAAGTAAGGTACAAAGTAATGTGCATCCGTCCATAGTGAGTGAAGTGTTTTCTTGAATTTCTTTAGGAAAACATAAGGAATTCTAAAAACTTGTTCTTACTCTTTCAGCAAAATGAAACCACATATCAACAAGTTTTATTGTCTAAAATAATCGAAGCGAAAATAAACCGCGTTGAGTTTATTATGTGTCTGCACAGCAATCTATAGAAATAAAAGAACATTTTTTTTTAAATAAAACTATAAACCGAAAACAAACAATGGCATACAATGGATAATGCTTATAATCATACATTATGAGAAATCTTGAATATTTATAACGTGGTCGGATTGGCTAAGCAATTTTTCTATTCATCAAACATAGTCAGGCTGTCTTCTTGCACTACGTTTTGCATGTTATATGCCGGGTCAAGGCCTAACCAGAGCACCAAAGTGCTTTGTCTCTTTCTGTGACTGACTGTACCCGTATATATCAATATTCTTAATTGCCTTCAATATTCTTAGTGCCTACGGGGATTTACGAGGATTTAGTGATTTAATGTACCCACAGTAAGATAGTCAATCCTGCGTATGGGGGGCAGCAGCGATCCAACGATGCAACGTCGGGCCTGATCTTATGAAACAGGTATACCCAGCTACCCATGACACCACCGAGCCGCCCAATGGTTTCAACTGGGTTAATTTTGCAAATAGAAATAGTTCCCTTTAGTTCAAATGGTCATAGAGAAATCATGTAGGCTCAGTTATGGAACTCAAAGTGGATTGCGACGGCAACAGCTTGTTAAGTCGATCTTTATCCTTGTTACAAGTCCAACCCCTCGGGTAGACGGCAGCTTTTGGCTAAGAAGGAAGGGGATGGGCATTCCAGGAAACAGGGATGCCTGAACGTCAGGGAGTCGATAAAATCATCTGTCACGAGGACCTCCAGAGATACTAAGGGGTGTGAGCGCAGGGCCAGTCACCCTGCCCGACGTAAACACCAACTTCGAATTGAGGTATTATAAGTTCTCGAAATGGACTTAATGATGCCCCCGGACTAGTATTTAAAATTGTACTCATGGAATGTGCGCACTCTATACAGAGCCGTCGGCTTGAAGCAACTAGATTATGCCCTAGTCAAACTACACAAGAACCTTTTAGCTCTACTAGAGATTTTGTTTATTTATTTTGTATCCGACGGACTGCATAACCATCCGTTACAGAAGTTGAATGGTGTGCAGAAGTTGAAAAGGCGTAATGGCCAAAGCTACGACAGATGTCAAGACCGCTCGGACCGGGTATCGCCGTAGGTCCTCTGTTTAAATCAACCATCGTCGGCTTCAAGGTCATAAGTTATAGGCTATGCACTCTGCGCATGCGACACAGGTTCTACAACCTAAGCCTCATTACTGCGAGCAATCTGATTGTGGGAAGTACCAAATTCGCGCGCAGGGACATCCACAAAGCAACGTGGGTGTCCCCAGATGAAGTCACTTCCAATCAGATCGACCACGTGTTGATAAGCCGCCGACGACAATCGAGCCTGTTAAACGTCAGAACGTACCGAGGAGCCAACATCGATTCCAATCACTACTTGTTTGGCCTAGTGATACGGTGGAGAATTGCCCGCCCCGGCGCAAATGAGGGCGGAGAAAACAAGCAGTCTTGACTCAACACGGACCCTCTAAAGGACAGTAATGTCCAACAGGCATTTAAAGCCGCATTACATGAGTCTCTACTACCAGAAACAAGATACGAGACTACGAATAAAAGAAGGAACGCTCTAATAACTAAGATAATAACCTGTGCCAAAAATACACTACCTCCACGTCGTGGCAACACCAGATTTAGCTGGTTCTAAGAATAGTGTAGACTAGTGAAAAATGAAGCATACTCAGCAATGCTGCAAAGGCATAGAACGCGGGCATGCATAGAGGAATATAAGCGGCTCAGAAGAGTAGAAAAATAGTTCACCGCACCAAGAAAAATTCCTGTGAGGAGAAAGAAATTCGGGAAGAGAGAGAGAGAGAGAGAAATAGAAGTACAGACCCAATAGAAAGTTTTTTTTCTTTAGGCCTACGGTGTCCTGCTGTCGCAATAGAAATGGAGATCTGGTCAATAACCAGACAGATGTTTTCTCGAGTTGGGCTCAGCACTTTTATGAATTGCACAACGACCAGTTTAACGAACATCTAGAAGCCCTACTAGCGGATGATATCGTACTAGAAAAGAAACACAAAAAGCTATCCGTCAGTTAAAGAATAATATAATAGAATAATAATAGATAATAATATAAAGAATAGATAATATAATAGAAATAATAGAAAGTAGAATGCAACCTGGTATAAATTAAAAATTGAAACATAAACACACGATGACCCAAAACAACAACTTGCGCTATAGATATTGGCAGAAGCGCTTATAAGCGTAAAATACAAGTCAGCATAAAAACCCCGTAAAAACTTAAGTCAAATACAGTATAAATAAAGCTCTCAGAACGGACAGTAAGTCAGTTCTGATCAGACGTAAAAAAGTACTTCTTGTCTTTTCAATTTATGAGATGTCGGTATCCCCTCACCCGTGGTAAGGCCCGACTTCTCCACCGAAGCACACCGTGCAAATTTGATGACCAAGGCTTTGTGTCATTAGGCAAAAATTTGCCTCTAAGGCAGTTTGCCCCAATATAAATTAAGCACACCGAACCAACGCACTACATGGCGACCGTGCCAGTTTGCAAAAATGCAAGATAGACAATTGTGACCGATTGCGGTGAGAAAGTGATGTGCGCGAATGGACAAGTGATAATTAGGTCAAAACTGACCTACCGTGTGTTGGTGGCATAGCTGAATAACGATAACTGAAAAAAAAATCAAACATTGGTTTGTGCAAAAGTTTAAGTTTTGAAAAGTGACTAACAGGCAGTTTTGAAATCGAGGTATATGTGAACTGGAATTAAAATGGGAAACAACGCATCGAAGCATGAAGCCAACTGCTTATGATTCCTTCCTTAACCGTGTTGCAGAAAGTGATTAAAGCTATCTGCAAACTGATCAAAGCACAAGCACAGAAAAATGCCCATAAAATGCTGATTTTGCCTAAGTAGTGAAGCGTAGAATAAAACCGATACACAGAAAACAGTAGTGAGTGATATGTATAACTAAACGTAGTAAAATTGAACGAAGGCGAGACCACGGTGCACGAGAGGTGACCGGCGGGATTAAGGAACAGGAGTTCCCAACGAGGAAACCAAGGAAGAAGCAGCCAAACATGAAGCAGCCGAAGATGAAGCAGCAGAAGATGAAGCAGCCAAAGAGGAAGCAGCCGAAGACGAAACAGCTGAAGATGGCAGAGGACGAAGCAGCAGAGTTGAAAGCTTAAGTGGACGTGAACGGAAAAGGCATGTGTGGCAGCCCGCCAATGCTTGCAAGATAAGTAATAGTTTAAGGCAAGAATGCGACAAAAGATACAGCTACATTTGGAACGGCTTTCTCAACTATACGAATTATTAAAACAACTAGATAGATGTCACAGACCTTGTGTACTAAGCACATACGAAGCAAGTGCAAAAGAAGCATATTTGAAAGTACAAGAAAAATTAGTCAAGTATGAATCTGAACTCTCCGAGAAGGAATTGACAGTAACATCTAAAAAGTCTAGAAATTTGTTCTACGAAATCTCAAGATTAATTGCAGTGCATAGGGAAAAACCAGAGAAAACTAAACTATTTACAATGAACACAGAACAAAATACACCCTCACAGATTAGATTTTCAAAAATGGCACAGTTTAACTTAAAAAATGCATCGGCTCTGGTGCCAATGTATAATGGCTCTAAGGAACAATTCAATGCATTCATTCGATCAATTAATTTTGCCAAGAAAATGTTCCCCACCGACCAGGAGGAAATGTTAGTAGAATTTATCTACACAAGATTAACAGGAAAGGCCGAATCAGGAATACAACCC
>KB672242.1:23866-56209 GCA_000349105.1 Anopheles epiroticus | reverse complement strand
ATGAAGCAGCCGAAGATGAAGCAGCAGAAGATGAAGCAGCCAAAGAGGAAGCAGCCGAAGACGAAACAGAGGAACATGGCAGAGTACCAAGCAGCAGAGTTGAAAGCTTAAGTGGACGTGAACGGAAAAGGCATGTGTGGCAGCCCGTCAATGCTTACAAGATAAGTAATAGTTTAAGGCAAGAATGCGACAAAAGATACAGCTACATTTGGAACGGCTTTCTCAACTATACGAATTATTAAAACAACTAGATAGATGTCACAGACCTTGTGTACTAAGCACATACGAAGCAAGTGCAAAAGAAGCATATTTGAAAGTACAAGAAAAATTAGTCAAGTATGAATCTGAACTCTCCGAGAAGGAATTGACAGTAACATCTAAAAAGTCTAGAAATTTGTTCTACGAAATCTCAAGATTAATTGCAGTGCATAGGGAAAAACCAGAGAAAGCTAAACTATTTACAATGAACACAGAACAAAATACACCCTCACAGATTAAATCTTCAGAAATGGCACAGTTTAACTTAAAAAATGCATCGGCTCTGGTGCCAATGTATAATGGCTCTAAGGAACAATTCAATGCATTTATTCGATCAATTAATTTTGCCAAGAAAATGTTCCCCAACGACCAGGAGGAAATGTTAGTAGAATTTATCTACACAAGACTAACAGGAAAGGCCGAATCAGGAATACAACCCAACTTGAAAACAGTAGAAGAAATTGCAAGTGATTTAAAGGCAAGATGCGAAGAAAAACTAGAACCAGGGAAAGTAATTGCAAGTCTAAAGGCAATAAAAACTAAGGACACTAAAAACCTTTGCAACCAGATTGAAGAACTTACAGATAAATTGAAGGTAACTTACCTTGAAAAGAAAGTACCGGTAGAATTTGCAAGAGAAATGGCTGTAAAGGAGGGTATCGAAACACTTCTCAAAATCTCAAAAATATCAAACGTACAGGCAAAAACAGCTCTGATAATCGGAAACTTTTCGACAATAAACGAAGCCACAAAGATAGTAAACGAATGCGAGAGCAGGGAAGATGACAAAGCGCAGATATTAAATGTACAGCAATGTAACAACAAAAATATCAATCACAACAGTCAGAATTGGAATTATTCTAGGCTGCAAGTTAAAAACAACTACAATCAAAGAAACCGTAACAAAAGATATTACCATCGAGGGTATAATAACCACAACGGTAATAGAAACAGAGAAAATAAAAATTCAAGAGCAATAACAAACAGAGGAACAGGGCAAGTACCAAGAAATATATAAAGAATCGAATTGAAAGATAATATTCCTACGTTTATCCCATATTCACAAACTGGTGAGATACAAAATTAGGTAGATAAAATGCTAAAGAACAATATAATTGAACATTCAGATTCACCATACAATTCACCAATCTTGCTTGTACCAAAAAAATCAACTGATGGAAACAAGAAATGGAGGTTGGTTGTCGACTTTAGACAATTGAATAAAAAGGTTATACCAGATAAATTTCCTTTACCAAGGATAGACTCAATACTAGATCAATTAGGTAGAGCAAAATATATTAGCACCCTTGATCTTATGTCAGATTTTCACCAAATTCCGCTTGAAAAAGAATCAAGAAAATTTACAGCGTTTTCAACCGGTTCAGGCCACTTTCAATTCGAATGTATGCCTTTCGGTTTGAATATTAGCCCTAACAGCTTTCAGCGTAGGATGGCTATTGCTATGGCAGGATTAACTCATGAGCTTGCATTTGTATATATAGATGATATAATAGTTACTGGCTGCAGTGCACGGCAGCATATCAGTAGCATAGTTAAGGTCTTTGATAGACTTAGATTCTATAATCTTAAACTAAATCCAGAGAAATACTCTTTGTTTAAAACACAAGTAACATATTTAGGGCATAAGATTACAGATAAAGGTATTTATCCGGACGAATCAAAGTTTGAAACAGTAAAAAACTTTCCTATTCCTAAAAACGCTGACGAAGTAAGAAGATTCGTCGCATTTTGTAACTATTATCGCAAATTTGTTCAGAATTTTGCAAATATTGCTAAACCTTTGAATAATTTAATAAAGAAAAGCGTTAAATTTGAATGGACTGATGAGTGTCAAAGGGCATTTGAGAATTTAAAACAAAAACTTTTATCACCTACAATACTACAATACCCAGATTGTTCAAAAGAATTTATTCTTACAACAGATGCTTCGGACGTAGCTTGTGGAGCTATCCTCTCTCAAATAACAGACGTTAATAACAGATGTTAACCATATAGCATGTTTGCATGCTACAACTGGTTTAGTTCAAGTCAGAGAAAGTGGTGTCATTCGCTCTTCTTATACTTAAAGAAGTCGTTCTATAGTGGTAATGAGCATGAAACAGATTTTCTTCTTTATATTTTCCTTGGTTTGTGGACGAACGGAAAGGCTTTGAAATGAACGAAAGGAAAGGCTTTGAAATGAATTCGGTTGAAAAGATCATTAGTGAATTCATTTTATTCTTCTAGGAGTAGGGATGTGAAATGAATATGTACTGCGCAGAACCGTAAAATGGTTGGAAAAGTAAAACGCAGGACCATACAGCATGAACGTGTTTTGTTCGAAAATACATAAAAAATTGTATGGTGGGGATAGCTCGAAAGCTGGAGATGAACATCTTGTTTGAAATGAATTAGAATGGAAAGGTTGTTTTTGAAATTCTGTAAACTATAATAATTCTGTATTATATTATGATTGCTTAAGATTTTTGGTGAGAGTTGTGATTGTTAAGAATGCAAATAATGAAATTTTAAACTTCCACACGCTTTGTGTTGCATGTCATTTGTCATTTTTATTATATTTTTTTTTGTTTATTTGAACACTCAAAGTGTTATTTGAAATTTTAAAACAAGGAGTCTTCTGATTAACATGATAGTTGCTCGATAGAAGGAGTTTGTAATGATATAACACTATTTTTGCCAGTAATAAACTTTTAACGACTATCATAGTGATAGAAATAAAATTCTGCAATTCCTTAAGCGTGAACTTGTTACGAAAAAAAAAACAAGCTACCGGTCGCAACTAACAATGGAGACGCCTGGTTATTTTCTTAATTACGGCGTCTTATAGGCCAAGACACGCTGCAGAAAGCACATAACGACTGATGGTAGCTGATAATTCTGACAACAGCTTCAAATGTCATCATTCATCAGCAACATGTCCACATCGCTATGTCTAAATCACCCGCAAAGATTCGTTAAAAAAGCAATGCAAGACAGGCCAAAGGATGCCGGGATAAGTCATCGAAACCGCGTCACTTTATTATCAGTCGACCGAGTGCTGTTTCCCTAAAGGATTAATTTGACACATGCCAATCACGACTATCGTTAGCAAATGATGCAAACGACGATGATAGTGGAAAGCAATCCAGGAAACGTGACGCCTTTCTTGGAGCACGGGCATGCCGACTTCACGGACATGCGTTACGTGTGAAACGTCTTTATCCCTTTATCCCCCATCGCATGGTCATACTTCACATATCGCAAAGGTGTGGCCGTTGGGGTTGAAATAACATCCGATTGGGATGTAATATGATAAGGATGAATCGTTGGGCAGTGGTTTTTGAACACGTTTCTATTGGTGGCTTGATAAAAGGATGTTAGATTGTCCTCTCCTGTGTGGTCGATGCATCGCTTAAACTGATGAATACATTAGCTTAATGATATGTTTTTAATTGTTTGTTTAATTGTTTTTAAATGAACTCAAATGAGCATTACTCATATCATCTGTTTTAAATGCAGTAGCTCTTCATTGAATCATTTGTTGGATGAGAAACGTACGATAATTTAGAGCGATTGATTCGATAAAGATAGCAAATAAAAATTAAAGTTAGCTGCTACACAATTTCCGTGAGAGAGGAGGCACATGTGAGTGTCATATCAAATTTATCGTCGCACCAACCTTGATGGGGAAGACCATCAGTAACGCCACAAGATACGAAGAAAACCCATAAAAATGCGGTTATCATCTCACCATCAGCTATCATAATGTAATGCACGACTGAATGAACTAACGTATGTACCAACTAGTTGTATCGTACGGCAGCAAGTGATGAATTAAAACATCGTTTATATGTGTGGGTTTTTATGGTTACGCCTTTATTCATACCATGCATCATACACATCATCATTGAATTATTTTTTGTTTTGCATCACTTTTTTAACCGCCTCTAACATTGAATACTGGACTCCTGCGCCGGCTTTTCGAAGTGAACAGTTGCGGGAAATCCTCTCGAATAAGCCTTTTGCTCGTTTGCCGTTGGCACATACGCACTTGTTGTTTCTTCTTCCAATGAACAGCAGAAGCAGAAGGTGCGTAATACAAGTAACCGTCGCTGATTTGTTGGTGTGAAGCTACGCGAAGTGTGATAATCTCCACAGTAATGACCTATACGGCAGTCTACTCCTGTGCTCCCGTAAGGTCGGCATACGCGTTTGATCGATGCTGTAACGTGGACTCGTTCTCTCTCTCTATCTCTTTCTCTGTACCTGCAGCATCTAAGGTGCTGACGGGCTAGGTGTCAGATAGGCTACAGAAGGCTATGTCGCTGTAAATTATCTGTCAACAGCGTGATGGATGTTCTGGCAGGCACAACGTGACAGGCTGGATGCTAGAGCCTAGAAAACACGATTTAACCGTACCTGTAGGTAAAATTGCGAAATAAAATGGAACGATGAAAGTTACCTGCTTTTAACTTATTCGACCTTTGGCAAACCTCGTGTCGCAAATTACGAATCACTGTCGTGCGTTCTGCTGTTCGACCGAAAAACTCATTAGGTGTGACAATTATATAGATTACAATGATTCTGAAATAGTTCAAATGTAAGTGATAAAATTCCTATGAATCTCCCACCGGGTACAGCAATCAGCAAGGCTACCGATATTAATAACTGTGCCACAAAATATCATTGGCACGTTGGAGTGCGATTGATGCTGTAGGAATTTTAAAGTGTCCGCGTGTTATCTATTTCCCGAAAGAAGAAAAAACCAACCGTACATGTGTAGACAAATTGGCCAAACGTTTGCTTTAAGCCACCCATCGAAGCCGAACTGTTTGCAGACATCCGAAAGGAGCTCGGAATGTACGTATCCCCACTCTGGACAGAGTTTCAATTGAATGAACCGCCACGAAGTAGAATGGCTACGACGAACAACGATGTTCACCGTCCGCTTCGTAGGAAGACTGTGTGTTAGCTGTAGCCTGCTTCAGTCGGCTATCGGATACCGCGAGTAGTACACCAGTTCCGGAACAATCGGGAATTGTAAGTCGCGTCGTGCATAGGCAAACTAATTACGATTACGTAGCGGAAGTGTTAAGTCCGTCGGTATTCTGGTGCCCTCTCGGAGTCGATGTTTGCTAAATTATTAGGTTGTCATTTATGAAAAAAGTGATTCCGTATCCAGGAATAAATTAGTCTACTTTTGTGCTTTTTTGTTAAAAAAAAATCGTTTCGTTGAAGGAAGTTAGAACGAAGCAAAGATAAAACCAAATCATCGCCAAGTGTTGTGGAGACATACGATGGTGTAGTGATAATGATGATGGTGGTGTTGATAGCGTGTGTTGGTGAAATTAAGAATGCTCAAGCATTGTGCGATCTTACCGTGGTTCTCGACAACACGGAGCATATCGGCTGAAAGGATAGTTTACGGTGTGTGTGCAAAACTTCACGATGTTTAGTGCCGTAGGGGATCATCTGAGTGGGACCGCCCTGCGAGAGGATTACAGTTACGGGCGACCCGGTCAGCAGATGCTGCTTCTGGCCGGTCGCCAAAATGGCAGCACTTTGGGCGATGCCGACGGTACGTTCAACGCGAATAAGGCGTTGCTAATGAGCGTCCCAACTGTCAGCGTGCTGTTGATGAGCACTTCCTACGGCTCATACGTGGAGCTCCCACCAACGGTTCCCTCACTCAGCATGCCCGGGCTGGCTCTGGGAGGGAACGAATCTTCCGTCCACCACCGGCCACCTCCCGTCCATCAGCCGCCCGATGCCGCCACCCTGTCTCCGGCGCATGAGTTCGATCAAACGTTTGTGTACTACGCGGAGATGCTAAGTGTGATCAACTTCTATTACGTCCCGGCCCTGGTACTGTTCGGCAGCATTGGCAACGTCCTGTCGGTGCTGGTATTTTTCAAAACCAAGCTGCGCAAACTTTCCTCCTCGTACTATCTGGCCGCACTCGGGCTGAGTGACACCTTCTACCTAATTGGCCAGTTCGTTGCCTGGCTGAACCTGGTTGACCTGAAAATCTACATCCAGGAAATCTGTTGTCGCTTTTTCACATTCTCCAGCTCACTGTGCTGCTTCCTGTCCGTCTGGTTCGTGGTTGCCTTCACCGTCGAGCGATTCATCGCCGTGCTGTATCCACTGAAGCGCCAGACCATGTGCACGGTACGGCGGGCGAAGATTGTTATCTTCGCGCTGACAATTGCTGGAATTTTCATCAGCTTGCCGATATTTTTCTTTGCCTCGCCACAATTCTCCGTCTCTATGAACGACACCATCTGCGATATTGTGCAGGAGTACAAAGTGAGTAGAAGCCGTCATAACGCCATCGCACAACAATTGGTTCCCCTTTCTCCAGCTAAAGGGAACCAAACATACGGAATCCTGTTAGGGGTTTTTCTTGGTCATGCCAACGTGGCGCTAGCCTTAGCCATTGTTTAACACATTTTGCTACACAAAAGACAATGGTTGCAGTTTTTTTTTCGAATCCTTGCCTTTCTTTCACCATGGCTATGGTGATGGATGTTGTTGTACGCATTTGTTTTCTGCACAGGGCTCACATGTCCCTGCTTGGGGAGTGACTGCTTGGTATGTACCTGTGTTTTCATTCCGTACGATAATTGTTTCCAGAAAAGTGATGAAAAGTGTGGGAAGGAAAGAAAACCTTCCATTTATCATTATTGCTAGGATGAACATTGCGTCCTTTAGTTCGTTCTGCATACGGGTTGGGTTGGCTCTTATTTGCAGATTTGTTACGATTGCAAAGGAATGAAACCTTTTTTACGCCCTTCTGACCCAAAGATAACAGATTCATTTATCCTCAATTAAATGGCTTGGAATAGGGGGGTTTGTTTATCCTAGACAAATAATTAATTTGATACTCGGTGTCAAGCTCTGCAAACTGAGCTCCAACCAAATGCTGAACTGTGGAGCGTTTTGGGGCCACGGGAAGAGCTATCTACTTTTCTTGATTTGGGTTTTATCTTACTTTCTAGAATGTGCGTTCTGTTGAATAAAAGTGAAGAAGCCTTTTATATTAAGATTAATCCCAATAATACAGGGTGTTTGGATAATAAGCAAACATCATTAATTTTTCACCAACAATCTAAAAAAGATAATTCCAATTCCATTCCTGAAACCACGAAACACAATATACGGATTAAAGCATATTCTAAGTTTTGTAGCGTTTAAAAATAAATACCAAACGAATGGTTTTCGATCTATTGCAATGTCATCTGAGTTAAACTGCTTCAAATGAATTTATACCGATCTAAAGGGTAGGTTATTCCATTATTTCGATCCTTGCTGCTTCAATTGAATTTGCACCGATCTTTAGGGTAGGTTATCTGGTACTTCCAATCCATTCCTTGTAATGTGTCGGGAATTTAATGTTGTTTGTGATCGTTTCGAATCAAACATGATTCGCTATGTGTTTTTGAATTGTATCCGTCCTGTGCTGCCTAAACTCATTTTTTTTGTAATCCATGTTAGTTGTAAGACCGTTTCGAGAGGGCCAGAATTGGTCCGTTGAATTTAATAAATAATAATAAGAATAATAATTAGGCGAAAATTTAAGACCATTCTTCATTACAGCGGAAACGTTGCGGATGTATCGTTTATTGCTGTGTAGCAATATATTACAATAGAAACATTAATTAACCCAATGAAGCGCAGGAATCTGGTATTTATTTTATGGCTCGTTTTTAGGTGTATGCCACGTACAAAGAATCACAATTATCATTATTCTTGTTAAAAAGAATTTTTTAAAGTTAAATCGCATGACACTCGTAGGATATCGTTTGAAAGATAGAGCTCCCATTTTTACGAGCGTTTGAGTTTTGAAATTTGCGTATTGTGCTTCTTAATTGATCATTAGCGATTTCATATGGAATGGTGGGTATTTGCCAATTGTTTCTAAAAAAATGTTCAAACATTATGGTGAATTTTGTCGGTCCACTTTCTCTCATAGTGGCTATTAGTTGAGGCGTTGTATGCTGCCGCCATACGTGAAAAAATCAGTTGGAGTTATTTTAATGCCAAATATGGTGTCTGTCATGAACTTGTTAGTACATATTGTTTGTTTTCGGTGTTCATGGAGAAATAGGTTGAATAAAATATTTATTAAAATAACTAATTTGCAACATTGTTTTCAAACCATTGAAAAACAATTTAAATAAATTGAAAAGTTGATAAAACATAGGTATATCTAT
Source organism: Anopheles epiroticus (assembly GCA_000349105.1). Lineage (NCBI taxonomy): Eukaryota > Metazoa > Arthropoda > Insecta > Diptera > Culicidae > Anopheles > Anopheles epiroticus. Next base: position 47,735 of record KB672242.1, on the reverse strand, counting down.
TTCTCTTCAAAACAAACGTTTTGTGGTTTACACCTACTTTTAAGTAAATGAAGTAATGCGTTATAATAATATTGTTTGACCAAAATGAAACATATCACTGACTATTTCGTACTATTACCGTTGTTAGAAAACTAATTCTGCCCAAAATATCTAGTAACACATACATCCTTACGATTATTGCTCCTTCTCCTCCCTCTTCATGATGGGAATAGCTTGAAATGAATAACATTGCACACAGGCCTCGGAAGCATAACTGTCCATAACAAGTTGCAAATATTCGAATGCATAACAATGCTCCCATTGTCGTTTTCCCTTTCTTCTTCTTTTTTTTTACACCCCTCGAAGGACCAGGCAGCCGTGTTCAACGTTCTCGACTTCATACTGGCGTTTGTGGTACCGTTTACGATAATTGTCGTGCTCAACACGATCACCGCGCTGACGGTGTGGAAGTTTGCCAGCATTAGACGCACGATGACCATACCACGAAGGTACGTATGCACACGATTGCTATTATTACACATCTCGCTCCATTATGTATGTGGTCGATAGGGCAAAAGCGTTGCAACCGGACGCGGACCTCGAATGACACGCCATATCCTTGTTGTTACAGTTACGGAGCGAACGTGCGCGAATCTCGACGACAGCTGAACATATCGAGCAGCCAGCTCTTTGGCAACGGAACTGTCCCCGTCCAGCAAATCCAACTCTACAGTAAGTATGTCCTCGGACGGTCGGTGTGCTAGGGTATGGGGATGTCCGGAATGTCTGCACGTGGACCGCGTGCCTGCCCGTGCGAGGAAGGGGCAAACGGTTTCCTCTGTTTAGATAGCAACAGTTCAGATAGTTGAGCTAAATATTCTTTGGACACTCATAGTTCAACAAAACCATAGTTAGTAATGTCGTAACACAAACTTTTGTTTTCATTCTCATCTTATCCGTCCCGTAGGTCGTAGCCGGGTTGCGAATTCTCAAATTAAGGTTACCAAAATGTTGCTTATCGTTTCAACGGTCTTCGTTTGTTTGAATCTTCCTAGCTACATAGTGCGAGTGAAGATCTACCTGGAGGTAAGTGGAATGTATGCTTTTGATGAAAACTTTGTTTCTTATGGTTTGCTAGCTACCCGTGGACTTCTTGCACAATCCTGTGGCATGTGGACGGAAGCGGAATCCTGTGGGTCAAAGAAAAACAGTTTGAAAAAAGTTTTTCTATCATCAGGTTTAGGTGCGCATTTGGCACTCATTTCATGGCTTTCGTTTCATGGATTTCATACGCTCGATGTAATTAGTTTTCAGTCTATGTCAATGGGAACCACTCCCTAGCGTCCGTTCCTAATTCACTCAAAGCATTTGAAGGCTGCGTGTTGTTAAACTGCGTGACTTCTGCGAACTTTGAGTAGCACAAATAAATTGTAAATTATTGGTTGTAATTGCTGATTTAGATGTCTCTTCTCTTTCTCTTTCTCCTACAGACGGAACACACAAACATGAACATCTATTTGGTACAGAACTGCTGCCAACTCTTTTTCATGACGAACTTCGGCATCAACTTCATTCTGTACTGCGTCAGTGGGCAAAACTTTCGGTATGTCGTGCGGCGGAAGAGCGCCTGTGTGTGTGTGTGTGTGTGTGTGGTGTGACTTTCGTGTTCCGGCCGGCTGAATGTCTTAACTATCTTTCATTCAACCCCATTCACAGGAAAGCGATTTTCGGTATGTTCCAGAAGCGCAGCCATCGGCAAATAAATCTTGAGCATACCTCCGGCACCCAGGTCACAGGTAACGCAATCATACATTCACCGTAAAACCGTCTAAACCGTTCCACTCTCGTGTTATGATTTGATAATGCTTTGTTTTTGGTGTGTCACAGAGTTCGTCCTACGCACCAACGGTTCCAAGCTGCGGAGAAATACCACCATATCGGACAACGCAGATACGGCGACGTGGCGGGAGCTTGCCGACTATGAAATTACAAACTTCATTAAGTAGTACTCTCCTGTGGTTGTCTTAGCAAAGCTAAGCTCATTTAAATGTGCGTAGTAGTGCACGACGAGACAGTCGTCCTAGTGATGTGGTGATATTTTAAGTGTAGCGAGCCATGCGAGCGGACGCTTTCTGTTGGAAAGTTGTTTAAGGTTTTAGGTGCTAAGTGGCACATTAAAATTGTGTAAATAATGATGCTTGCTGAGGGAGACAAAATATACATCCATATATTTTTTTGTACACGTTCAACGAAAAGCTCTATCATTAAATGATTAAAAGATTATGGGTTTGGTTGCGTATGATGATATCCGAAATCTGTAATCGTTCGTATCTGGTATGTATACAAAATGTATGGAATGACAAAAATCGGTTTATAGGATAACATGTTTTATGGGATAGATGGTATGTCAAATGAGGAAGAAAATATGGTTTCAATTAACTATCAAAAGGGATATTGAAAAATGTGTAAAATTTATAATGTTTTTGTATTTCTGTTTTTTGTGCTTACTTAAAGTTTACAATTTATTATTTTATTTAATAATAATTACTATTATGATTATTTATTTATTTAATTAATCTTAAACCTGAAAACCTTTCGTTGATCAAGCTCAGCCCAAGGCACTAACAGTCTTGGTTTACGCATAGCAGTATAGACAGTACGAAATTAACTAGAATAGGTATGGAAAGATAATCTACTCATCTAATGCCTAATCCTAATAGTTACAAGATAAAAACTAATTCAAACTTTACATATCACAAGCGGACCTACATTCTTTAAGAAAAAACATCTTTTTCCGAAATTATCACAAATTTTGGTCGTTGTTCGATAATACATTTTTTACGTCTATTTCGTAAGTGCAAAAATGTTTTATAATTTTGTAACTTAAATGAAATTAAACTTCTTTTATGTCAATACGTTGGTAAAGCAATGCATTTCCTTAGGCTGTTTCTAAAATGTGAGCAATAGAAACGTTTTGTTTTTTTTTTTTTATAAACTGTTAGAAAGGCCAGGAGAAAGGTTGTCTAGATATATAATATTTTCTTGATAATTTTTCAATGCTGTATAGACAAGATCTATACATTTGGTTAATAAAAATAAAGTACAATGTCTATCAAGGTTAAATTGATTTTAACGTATCTTTCATTCACTTCATTGGGTGAACCCCAATTTTAACAACAACAAGATTTGTAGGGTCAAGTCCTATAAGAGCTTTGGATTTTTTTGCTACGACTTAGTGTACTCATTTAATAAAAGATAGTTAATCCTCAGTATGGGGGGCGGCAGCAGTCCGAATGGGATCCCATGTAACGTTGGGCATATATGACGCCGTTACCACTTACACTACTGAGTCGTTCCTTCATAATGTCCCTAATGATCTGATGAAGTCAAAGCAGTCAGCGGCAAATAAAAACTATTTTATTAATCCTACCTTCATCGTTCGATGAACTGGCATATACGTACTTTCATATAATTTTTTACGTTAATTTTAATTTATGCTTTTAGTTTATCAGTATTGCAATTATTCAGGCAGCGAAGCATCTTTAACTGTTTGAGATTTTGTATGGACCATAGTTTTTTACAATAAAATACCTAGATACTATACATTATTCAATTCAATTTAAGAATGCTTCAATGAATGAATCATGGATTTATTTATATTTTTGGTAAGTTTTTTGAAGCACGCATACAACAGAACGGTTACATTCTTACTAGGTTAATTAAGCCTATCAGGCGATAATACTTGCGTTGTGATGATGTTGTTATCACTCAATATTTTTACAGTAATTAAATTCGATGAATGTTGTTATTAAAATTTACAGTCGTTGCCGTCAAATTTTAACCTTAAGTCAACATTTTTTGTCTCTAAGGCACCAATTTGTGACAGTGCGCATCAATTTTTGACTGTAAGGCATCAAGTTTTGACAATGCGCATCAATGTTTGACTTTAAGTCAATTTTTTCAATTAAGTCAACATTTTTTGTCTCTAAGGCACCAATTTTTGACAGTGCGCATCAATTTTTGACTGTAAGGCATCAATTTTTGGCAATGCGTATCAATTTTTGACTGTAAGTCATCAATTTTTGACTCTAGCGCATATTTTTTTGTCATATGACAACCAATTTAACATTTTGCTGTAAAATAGAGATCTGGTTTTATGCAAACACAGAAAAAAAAACACAAATAATGGCAATTTAATGGAAAAAAACTCTTCAATTTAATTCACAGAAACTTAGAAACAAAATAACACACGAATTTCGGATAATTACAGTTTTCAGTTTTTTTGTCTAACTAAACTTCAATGATTTCTGCATTCTGACAACGAGCAGTTTGAAACACGCATGTATTAACATGTGCGAAATTATTTAGCAATTACTGTATATTGGTAGGTGCCTTTAAATTCGCATTTTAGTTGCGCATTGAATGCTTTAACAGAATAATCTAAAATGATACACAAACACTCACAGGATCTAATGCAAACAATATAAAATAAATGAAGTATTCATTTTTTTTATTCATAAATAGTTATTAATTATAAACTTTATTACATATAGCGCATTATATCACCTAAAAAGTAATAATTCGTGTCAAAAATAGATGATTAATGGCCAAAAATACATGACTTAGAGTCAAAAATTGGTGAGCTAGAGTAAAAAATTGATGCGCACTGTCAAAACTTGATGCCTTAGAGACAAACATTGGCGAGCAGTGTCAAAAATTGGTGACTTAGAGCCAAAATTTGATGGCAACGACTGTATCACCTTCGTTAGGAGTTGTGTTACGCAGTTTAAAATTTTCTTCTCAAGGACATGATAATGTTTTCTTTTTTTATTCTGTAGTGACGGCCAGGCCGTATTGTGTGACTTAGTGTACCCGTCTATATCAAGATTGTAAATCCTGCGTATGAGGGGTTGTGACTAAGTGTACCCATAGCAGAATAGTCAATCCTTCGTATGGGGGGCGGTAGTGGTCTGAATGAGATTCGAACCGGCGACGGGCCTTTTGACAGCCCTACCGAGCCGGCCCGATAATGTTTTTTTTTCATTACTGAAACATATAAACAGAAATAAAGAAAGAATAAAATTCCGAACGTTTTCTAAAGAAATAAAAAAATGCTATCAACACTAGTCGTATTATTATCTGCGATGGAATCTTTATTTTAACGTGATATGTTTCGCTACAGGTAACATTATTTTTTCTTAGAATTGGTGAATGAGTCTACCGCTTTCTAAATGACACGACACAGAATGAGTTTTCCTAAGAATTCGCTGATGATGGATTGAGACAAGATAGAAAAAAGATTTCTGCTTAAGTTTCATTGCAAAAATGTTGTCAGGTCAGGTCCAAATTAACACAGCAACAAACCAAAAATCTATATTCCAAGACATCTATCGAAATCAAGTAGGTACGTGTAGAACGATACTTTTTAAAACAATGTTTACTGCTGTGGATTATATCTGCTAGCAGAAATTCGTTAAAATAAACAAAAAGTCAAAAACTCCTATCGAAATACATCAAATGTTTGTAGTACTCACGGCACAAAATAAAAGCACTGTAATATCTCTGAACACTGAACTCACCATTGCTTTATCGGGTGCATTGAATGGGAATCATGAGTGTAATCGGATTGACGGTACGATGATGGAGATGCAGATGGGAAAAATGAATTACTACGAATATTTCCATGTGATGTGATAGCAGTTACCATGACCGAGACGATACAAAGAGTATTTTAGAAAGTTTGGCATTTTCTTCTTCGATTGTGTTGAGATTGAGTTTTGTTAAACAATTTTTTACAAATCTTTTGAAGTAAAAAAGAAACAAAGCAGACTTAAATAACACAAAACATTTGCAGAATCAAGTGCAGCATGTGGAAAGAATCTGTTTATTTCGGGATGCTCTCGGTCCGCTGACAGTATTCGTTTATTATAAATTCTTTCACCGTTGCAAATTCATATCTGATACTTTGCAGGCAGGCAATTAGACAGACAGACAGACAGACAGCTAGAGCATCTTCATGTTTCAGAAACATAGAAAAACGAAAGATAACTAAAAATGCTTATCAAAAATAACCATATATCCTTTAGAACTCCTTTTGATGCAAGCATTTCACATTAGACAATTGCAAAGTGTAACCAAACGATAAAACGTAATTGAATGAAAAAATTTCAGGGTGGAATGCGGCTTGTTCTAAACCCACTTTCGTCGTCGTCAATTGCGTTTTTGCAAAAGATTGCGTCGTGCGTTGAAGACCCGGCAGGCATGACGGGTATGTGTACGCTCATCTTCCGCTAGTAAAGCATAACAGTCTGGAGAATGTAAAAGCTTTATCAATGTGCCTGCTTGCGAACCAGAATGAATCATTCATAGCGTTTGCCTACTTCGGGTAAGCGGGAAATGCGCATGAGCTTCGGATGAATTGTGGTAAGGAAATTTGGTAGAAGGGATGGCCATGCGCACCTAACAGCCAGATACTCCCTACCATCGGTGACCAGCGTTCATCTCGCCGGCAGAGCATAGCCAAGCAACTGTCACTGCAGAACGAGCGTGAATCTATTATCCATTTAACACTTTCAGTCAGTATGGTGCGCTTCAGTTGCTGATAACCCGGGCTCGAATTTGGCCGCAAATACGCTCACCGTTCGCGAGTGAGCATGTGATCATGCTAAACGGTTGCGCGGTGGAAGTGGAACTGATCATTATCATCCTCGCGGGGAACTGTGCGCGATCGTGCTAGAGGCCGTACATTCAGTATCCGGTACAGTTCGGTCGATCGTATGCGGGATGCATGTGTGGCAAATGCTACTACACTATTCGGTCGGCGTGTGTTTGTGTGTGTGTGTTTGAGCAGGACTAACGGCAAGTGACAGTGACGTGAGACGCCATGCTAAACGCAAGCACCGTGCAGCCTCCGCTGGCGGATGCACGCGTCGCAATGGAGGCGGACGGTGGTGCCCTGAATCTGACTGAAACGGAGGTGGTGATGGAACTGATTGGCAACTATCTCAACTTCTACTACATGCCGCTGCTGGTGGTGGTCGGCAGCATCGGCAACATTTTGTCCGTGCTGGTGTTCTTTAACACCAAGCTGAAGAAGCTGTCGTCCTCCTACTATCTGGCCGCGCTTGGCATCAGCGACACGTGCTACCTGGTCGGGCTGTTTGTCACCTGGCTTAGCTTCTTTCAGGTGCACATCTACACGCGTGAACCTTTCTGTCAGTTGTTTACCTACACGAGCGGAGTGAGCAGCTTCCTGTCCGTGTGGTACGTGGTGGCCTTCACGTTCGAGCGGTTCATCGTCGTGCGGTATCCGCTCAAGCGCCAGAGCTGGTGCACGGTCCGGCGGGCGAAAACAATCATCGCCTGCCTCACGATGGTCGGCAGTGTGCACAGCGTGCCGTACATCTTCTACGCTGGCACGCAGTACTCCGAGCGCAGCAATGTCACCATCTGCGACATGCGAAAGGAGTACACGGTAGGTAGCAAAAACCAACAGAAATCGTTTAACTGCCAGTGACTGGTTCACGCGAGCATTTCGATTGCTCTGTCTAAATTGTAAAAATTTGCAATATACCACGATACACTGAGTCGATTTTGGTGTCCTTGGTGTCCTTGGTGATAACGAGTGACCGAAGCATGGAAGCCATTCCGAGTATCATCGCTTTGTGTGTGCTAAAAATGGACCAAAAAACGTGGAGCTATTGAATAAACATTAATCTTTTCCTCAAGCACAAGACCCCGAGAAGATGTCGAAAATCCACCCGTCGTTTCCCAAAGGCTGTGAAGAAAGCTCAACGCTCGTCAGTCAACGGATTAACAAGTGCGACCGGAAAGTGACAACCACCCTAGAAAGATAATGTGACCCACGGGCGATTGATTTCGGTATCCCGTGTATCCGACAGAGGACGGCGTAATAATGCCATGCTTCGGGGGAAGATGAATGTTTAATGCAATTTATCCGTAGTTCGATGGAGCTCGAGATGCTAACAGCATTAAATGACAATTAAAGTTTAACCGTTCCTGGTGGTCCATCATTCAGAGCACTGGAAGAGAGGGGGAATAGACAACAGTTTGGCCTCCGGGCGTTTTCTCCCATTAAAAACGGCAGGATCCTACTGTTAATGGGAAACCGATTGATATCCAGCACGGAATCGATTAAATGTTGCCTGCATATCACTTTGCGAAGAAAACAGACGCATGAATGAACATGGCTTTTTCCACTTTTGATGCCAAACTCTTCAGACTCTTTTTAAAGCGGACACTTGACAGAAACTAAGCAGCTCAATTTAAGACCTGAAGGTTTTTTGGTTTAAAATGTGTTATCTCCATAGTTTTAGAGCAAGGCGAAGCGCTGTAAAATAACGCGCTTCAACGGAATTGATTCTACCTTCCAAATCCATGTGCAAAAGTCACACCAAAGCCTACCTTGAAGCATATTATTTTAATCAGCACAAAAGCGGCAGGAAAACTTGTTTTTCTGTGCCACTAGCAAACAAAAAAAATCAACCCAAATGCACACACAAACACATACCGACAGAGCCGGGGCACCACATTAGATCATGTCGCGAGAATTGCTGGCTTAACGCGGTATGTCGACCGGCTGCCCGGTCGAATTCACGTCGCTTGTTGTTGTGAACTGTGAATATGAAAGACAAACAGAAGCAGCGCCGCTGACTTTCTGAACCCCACAGGGCAAGAAACGAAGCGAAGGAAGTAAGTTTCTGCGTGTACAATGCTGTCCAAGCTGGGTTTTTATTTTTTGTGAAACCCGCTCACTTTACTGCAAGCCGGTAGGTGGTGCAAATGTATTATATTTAAAATTTGATAAAAAGAAAATTTATTCTTGCGCATTACAGACATGGTAGATGTTTGTGTTTTTGCAATCAACAGGTTACAGAATCCGAGCGGCAATGTTTTACGTTGGTCAGAAATACCGAGTGTTTTTGGTTGAGGTCCTGTACATATTTGAAATTTCAAAGAATTTATCATTTTATCTTTTGCACAATAAGGTGTATAATGGTAATTATTTGTCTTGAGCGTGCCAGAACGAAATAAGCCCAATGCGATCCATTTCAGCTAATGGCGTACCTTGGAAGTCCTTGAAAGTCAATCAGACTTTGTAATTTTTTTGACGGTGTTCAGAGAGCATCTTGAAGGTCCGACTAAAAGGATTTTTAATAATCCAAATTAAATCTAAAATTTTCGTTTGATGAAAAGACAATACACTTGCATACCAACCATATTTTCTTCTATATGTGCTACACTGGCATGTTTAGACTTTTCCTGAATAAGTCTGCAACAGCATAAACATATTTTTTGTCTTGTTACACTTTTTTTCCTTGTACCATGTCTATGAATGGCATTACAGAAATTTCGATTACATTTTTTTCAGCTGGAATGAATGTAAACCAGATTTCAATCCAGATACAAAGGCACAAAAACAGCCTCACTTTTGTTTGAAACACACCGCAACAGAGGGACGTTAACCCTACGCACAAAAACCTGCCGAAATATAAAACCTTGTTAAACAGCACCTGAAATTGATCCACAAACGAAGATAAGATGAAAAAAAAAATACACGGAAAGATAATTTTTCAGGCAATAAACCCACTTCACGCTCAATGGGTAAAAAAAAAAGTTTGCCTGTTTTTGACGGAACAGACCGGACTGTTCGGCCAGCGTTCATTTCGCAAAATGAGGAACAACGCTGCAAGACCAAGATGAGAGCGAACGCAGAAATCGCAAATATGATTTAGTGGCAGGTCTTCCCTTATTATGTGTTCGAGAACTGATTATAATTGGATAATCCGCCGCGTGTACCGACCATGCTGGTACTTGAGGTGGAAGTGCTAAGCTACGCGCACTCCCGCAACGCGAAGGTAACATTCCTGCTCTGTGCCGGGTGCTCGAGAGCAAGTTTGAGTGGTTCATCATCGAACGGAAACCACTTGGAAAGGGAAAGCGGATTTTCAGTTTTTCGTATCCGTAGCAACGTTGTGCTCGACTTTCGGCAAGAAAAATCTGTCCAATTTGGTGAAGCACTTTTTTTTGTCGGAAGCCATATGCGCTGGTGGCATGAAATTAAAAGGCAATGAATAATTTATTACTCCAGAGATCAATTATTCAATGGGCCGAAGGTTTCGATATCGTTTCGATTGTCCGTCACGTTTGACCGGCAGTTCCAAATAAATAAATTTTTTGGAAAATTTTACACAATTTTCAGTGAGAATACCTTGCCACTGTATAGAATGGACAAACATGTCTGAATGTAATCAGCAAACTCAGGGGAAACATCTAGAAAAACATTAATGACCGAAAATTTAATTTCAGATGCAGCTGAAACATAACAAAAGATGACCTAGTTCACATAACTAACATGCTTCGAAAAATTAGATTTTGTCGTTTTTTTACGAAGCCACAAACTCTCATGTGAGTACTTTATTTGAAGAGGGTTAGTCCTGAGCAGCAGAAAAATAATGTGTTAAATGAAGCTTTTAATGAGTTAAAATGAGTTGCCCAATGTTTTCCTGAAAGTTATGAAAAAGATGATTGTTTGTTGCCTAGCTTTTCGATACTTAGATTTGAACGTTTTTAAAGTACGACGCCCCGGGCAGATCCTGTTACATCGGTTTTCACAATTCAAACCATGAAGAGCGGGGCGCATCTTTGATGTTCAAATATCCGGAACGGAAGCAGACATTTCACTGCTGTGCTGCTCCAGTGTTTGCGTCATCGTACAGTGCACAAATTGCTTTCCTCGTGCAAGATGAACAGCGGATTTTTCAACGGGTGTCCATAGGAGTATCACTTTTTTAATGCTTTACTTTAATCAACCCATAGAAATCGTGTTTTAGTGCTGTTTGAACCGATGACGGTTTTGTTTTTTTTTTAATTAGGAATAATTAACCTAAACTGGTGTCAAGATGATAGAAATAAGGGCCGCAACACAAGTCAGGGTAACAGTTGGCGCAATCTTGCAAGCGTAAATCGATTTTCTCATTATATTAGTAAAACCACTCTTGAAAGTATGAGTGCTTTGGTCTGTAAACCGTTTATGGTTTGGATTTATACAATTTTTGCCAATTTTTTTTAATTACAATTTAATGCAATTTTTAATTTAAACTATCATAGATTTGACTAAAACATGTTTAAAAACTCGACACTTTTTACGGCATTTGTAAATCAAGAGGTCTAATAAATACAATTTTATCAATGAGCTGCTAACATAAAACTTTGTGTAAGAAGAGTAACTCGAAACTAGGGAAGAAACTGTACATATAAAATCTCTTATATCTCTTATATCTCTTTTGTTACTTAGCAGAGTTAAGATTGATTGGCCCAAAAGAAAAATACAATCAATATTTTTTTAATCAATATTAAGTTCAGAATAAATCTCGACAGAAAGTAGAATATCAGCATCATTCTTTCCCAATTGAAGGTAATAATTCATAATTAATCTTCATTTATTAATCGGAAGCACGTCATTTGATAAAATATACTTTTCATTAAATAAGCTTTGATCAAAAAAATAATCAGCATTGTTTATTAAACAATTTGCATGACAATCTCTTGTTATCATAATACCTTCCTCCTAAACCAACAAATGATATTGACGGCTACATCACGATAGTGCAATACGAGCTGTATATATTACTATACCAATCAATGCTCTATGCAAATGTCCACTCAAAACAGTTGATTTTCATATTGCATACTCATAGCGCGTTCTGCAAACACAAAACGGGTAGCACCTAATAAGCACTACTATTCTACATCGCTCTCGTTTTCCACCAGTCGCAAATGGAAATTTTCAACTACATCGATACGGTGATCGTCTTTGTCGTACCGTTCACCATAATTGTCGTCCTGAACTCCATTACCAGCTTCACTGTGTGGCGCTTTGCCGGACTGCGTCGTAACATGACGCTGCCGAAAAGGTAACAATTGTTGGCTACCCACCAAATGGCGCGGAAACCATTACATTTACCATTGGTTTGAAAACTGTCGATTTTATTCATATGTTTTTGTAACTCGCCTGCTTTCCATGCACAGGAAACCATCCAATTTAGAAATCCGGCGGCTGAGCTTCCAATACTTTTCGACACATCCCAACGGCCGCAATGGCATTCTGAGGCGATCTAGCATGAGTAAGAAACGTTCGCCGTGCTCTTCCAGTGGCATCTCTTCATTCATTAACATACCCTTTTGATGCATTTTTCACCGTCTTTTGTTTGTTTGTTTCAATCCACCCGTCCGTGACTGTTACGGTTCCACCGTGTGCTGGGCGGACCTGCAGGAGAGAACCGGATGCTGCACTCACAGATGAAGGTCACCAAAATGCTGCTCATCGTGTCGTCGGTGTTTGTTTGTCTCAATCTGCCGAGCTACGTCATGCGCGTCCGTGCTTTCGTCGAGGTAAGTGTGGGCAGACAGCGAGCACGTACCCGGAAGGTTCTTTGTTGGGAAATGTGCCGACTCATACGTGCCATCGGTGACAGTTATTAATTGAGAAAAATCTTACACATCCGTGTCCTTGCGCTTTCGTTTCGCTTTTCCTATTTGCGTTTGTTTCTTTCCGCAGACGGGCCATTCATATCTCACCGTGCTGGTGCAGTACTACTGCTATCTCTTTTTCATCACCAACTTCGGCATCAACTTTATTCTGTACTGTATTAGCGGACAAAACTTTAGGTATGTTATTCTGGTGCGCTAATTAGATTGCGAGACATATGAAAGTAACTAACGGTATTTACGTTCATCTAATCAGGAAAGCTGTGATAGAAATGTTCCGCCGCCAACGCAAGAGCCGAGTGAACCAGGAACCGAACAGCGGTTGCGGTACTCAATCAGGTATTATGTAGCAAAGGGTACGCATTTTCCTTCACTGTTGCCCGTGTTAGGTAATTCGTTGTCGTTCGATGCTTTTGCATGGCTTTGGGTGTAGTCGTAATATTAACGTAGAATGGGAATACCTACAAAGCACGCTGGTGTAATCAGGACTATAAATGAAAGCTCGAATCAAGGGTAGAAGTCATCTGTTCACTGCGGGTGAGGCATGCACGATGTGCTAATAACTGCAACGCACCATGTAAGATTACATTATCCTCTCACAATCCGCTAGCTGACCGCAATAAGTAATTGTTGTTGTGGAAAAGCTGATTCTCTAATAATCTTATAAGTAGCTTGTTCCAATCTGTGCTCCATAGCGATGAGTGAGGTTTTCGTTAGCAGATTAGCAGCTGTAAAGATTAATCTCTAATTTATTTTGCAGAACTTTTGCGAGCATACGGAAACCTAGCATTGAGACGTACCAGTACACCAATGCTGTCGACCACAACCACCACCACTACGAACCGTACCGCAGAGACGATACTGTGGAAGGATTATGCCGACCCACCTGCTATCAACCTGCCCTGATCCTTGAAACAGTCGCCCATCCTGGAACGATGTAAAATATAGATAGAGAACAGACAAATTAATATCGGTTTCGAACCAAATCTTAACTCAACGCAGAAGAGACGTATAGGGATAGGGATACATTTTTCCAGAGGAGTATATTTTGTATCAAGATAAATGTTTCACTTGGACGAAACAATTAAATGGAGTGTGCACTCTCTGTACTGAGACCGTTCATGCATGCTTGTGAAAGTTTTATCTACATCGTCTGCGGTGAGGATGGATCAATAATAGTGCATCAGATAGATGGGAGTCAGGTAGTGGGGATGTGAAATAACTCGTATTTCGCTTATATGTAAATGGGTGAAAATGTGTTGCAAAACTATCAGGGAATGCACTGTGTCGCTTTCTATGTGAACATGGTTTTGAATGAAATAAACAGGGTGTGAACTACACATTTTACGGGAAAAACGAAAGTCCCAAGTCTGGTGTGGTTAAATGGTCCGAAATGAACAGCTTCTTCTTAAGAGCCACGCAACCGTAACGGTAGCGACTGACGACGACTTGAAACAGAGGCAAATTGAGCTTGATGTTTTATTTCTCCTATCCTAATGGTATTACCGGATCGTTCCGTCCACACTCTCGTAGACACACACATACAAAGGAACACGACTTACATACCGATGGAGGGTAAAATTCCGGGAACAGAATATTTCTATGTGATTTGCTTTTTTGATGCCTTGCTGTAAGATGATTTTTCTCATGACTATAAGTGCGTTTGCCTGCCATTTGGGGCTCATTCTTATCCGGTTGGCTTGAGGCTCAAGGAGACGTCTTTTTGCATGAATAAAAGGGAGCGGGTGAGCATTTACGACTAAATTGTAAAACATCTGACAAAGAGAAAAAAACACCAGTAGAGTAACTGGTGTAGCATTAGAAATAAAAACGAAGATTCGGTAGGAAGTTCAAGTCGCCCTCGTATTTTTTGTTTTGTTAACTTGTTGTGTTTGTAAAACACACAAGATTCGTTCGTTGACGAATGTATCAATTTGAAGTGGGCCGAAAATAAAAAGAAAAAAATAGGATCATTTGTAACCGAGCGGATTTAAGGAGGTTAGATAGTACCTTTGGAAGGCATCTTTTATGTGCCTTAATTCTTGCATAAACGATGATCTTCTTTAGATCGAGTGATTTTTTTTAACATCTTTGATTAGGTTACACTTTTTAAAAATGTTAGTTCATGTAGCAAGACATTCGCTCATTGATTTTTTTATTTCCGTAGTGACGGCCAAGCCGCATTGCTTTATTCATTGAAATGATGAAGACTACTACTAATACAATGAAAGTTTTGGGCCGGCTCGGTGGTCCAGTGGTAACGGCGTAGGGCTGTCAAAAGGCCCGTCGCCGGTTCGAATCTCATTCGGACCACTATCGCCCCCCCATATGCAGGATTGACTATTCTGCTATGGGTACACTTAGTCACAACCCCCCATACGCAGGATTTACAATCTTGATATGGACGGGTACACTTAGTCACACAATAGGCCTGCCCGTAACTACAGAATAAAAAAAACAATGAAAGTTTCTTTAACACTGTTATTATTCAGCAGATTAGTATTCTTCAGAGAGCAAGCAATAAGATTAAGAACAAGATTACTTACTTACTTACTTATCGGGCGCTACAACCGCTTCGCCTGCTCCAACAAACTCCGAAACAGCTCACGGTCTCGCGCAAAAGATTACTTATTGTAATAAAATAATTTCCCCAATATTATCTCTGCTTGTCATTTACATTTTGGTTATACCCTCAACTTTCTAGTAAATTCAATACTCTTGTATAATGATTTCATTTTTTGTCGCTTCTTTTTAATTTAATTGCACATTTCTTTATGCTATTTATCGAGTTTTTTAAAAGGCTCGTATCTTTCGGCGCTATTAAATATATTTTGTTTTATTACCGCAAAATTGAAAATGTTTTCGTTAAAACTATATGTAAAAATGTATCCTCTATAATTTATAGGTCTTTAAAATAATATCAGTCGTGATCACTACAACAGTGAAAGCAACAGTCAAACCTCATTCATTGATACCCTTAATTATTAGTCATCTAAAAGTAGAACCTATAAAAATAAATTGAACGTAAAATTTTCGTTCAATTATTGTTATGATGTATAATGCTACAAACTTATGGTGAAATAAATTGTATTTGGATACTATCTGATATAACAAAAAAAAATACAAAATTAAATATGTCACTAGTATGCATACAGCGTAGGTTTTACACATATTATTAAAGGAAATAAGGGCTCTATTACAGTAGCTTAGGAGGTTGTTGCGCCTTGTAGCAATTAGTTTTTATCAGTTGTTATATTTTAAGTGTTTTACTAACTTAAATATATTTTCCAACCTAATTTTTAATTACAGTGGTTAGTATTTTGCCATTGAAGCCTAATAAAAAATACAACGTTTTTGGAGGGTGCTTCTATTAGTCGCCGTACTTTTAGGTCCATCAACTAGGGTGATGAGATACCAAAACTGTAGAGTCATGCGATCGTGCATTGATGAGCCAAATTGACAACATTATGTCTTGTTAAGGTTTGAAAATAACCTGACATGCATATAATACCGCCATTAGCAATGAGATGAGCTCGGGGGGAAGTTAATGTGTTTCTATTCCAAGCATTATCCAGTGTTCCCGGGGTTCGGCGTTTACAGCATCGCTAGAAATACAGGATGGGTATGTGTGAGTGAGAGTGTTTTGGAGCATGTGCGTGTCTCTGGTTACATGATGGTCCAACGCAAACGGTTGCTCGTACGTTTGGGAGGCACGTGCATGGGCGCTCGTGCCACCAGCTGTTAGATGCTGGACCCACTTGCCGTATGATAGCCCAATCCAAACGGAGGCACACGCGATGTGCGAGTGAAAAATGTTCCTCGGGCACTGGAAGCAATGAAACGTGTACACCTCGTTTAGGAAAGAACGAAATAAGTGCTGTTGTATTTTCTACAATAAACCCATTTTTACAGCTTTATCTGGCTATATTTTGCGTGTGCTTGAATGGGAGATATTATTTTCGATGAAGTATTTTTTCCTAGCATTACCTTGCCCCAAGTGACTCTCCCATGGCAACACACTCACGCAAGGATGTGTTACGGACGTCCGGCAAGCAGATAGAGTCCTGCCTCGAAATTTCCTCCCTGCTGCAAGCGCACGCTATAAAGCTGTTTGGTAGTGGGATCGATTCCGCAAAGAATCCTGTGGACCGTGCGTGACTACAGCTATCTGTGAACGAGCCAAACGTTAATGCAAGCACACTAAATGACGAGTGCCGGATGTCCGGGATACTGTACGCAGGGTGAAGACGTCGAGCGTTTCGCAGCCAGGCTGCGGGGGTGTGCCGCTGTTCGGGAAAAAATCTGCATGTCCCCGCACAATGTTTTCCCCCAACATCAGCCCATCGGTGTGGATCACATCGACGAACTGGGCAGTGTCGGGTCCAACGGCATCTTTCGAATCAAGGGCAAACAATGGACCGGCCGGATCCAGGGCCGTCACTCGTCGAACCTTTCCGTCCAGGGAGCGTCCCAGGTTGCCAGCGATATGTGCACCGAGGCTGTGACCAATGACGTGCACCTGACCAGGATCAATGCCCACCCGTTTCATGAAGCGACCCAGAATGTCACCCAGACGATTTCCCACCGGCAGCACTAGAGCACGAGCGGTCGGATATAGTAGCACAGCAGCGGGTGACCAATCGGCTACCAGTAGGTTGTGTGCATCCTGCACCAAGTACGCTGTACGAATTGGGAGTATCGAGACGTGGTTGCGATCAGCGTTCCAGCCATGGATTAGCACCTTCAGCTGCCGGCGTAGGTCCAGTTGTGGTGGTGGCTCGAACGATTCCACATCCTTCTCGTGCTTCAGCGTTCTGATAATGCAAAGGACAGAAACACAAACCACGTTAGTCAATTGAAGCCAGCCTCTTGAGGAAGTACTGCCCACGGTGAAAAGAAGTATAGTTTGACTTGATTCAGCTCTTTTGTGTAACTCGATCCTGCCGACGTATCGATGGCAAGTGCAAACAATAGCACAACAACACATCTCACCATACAGAGAGAACCCATTTCGTTAGCTGCAACCCCGTGCCAAAGTCCCCACACAAATGCCAAGTATCAAACCGAAGCACTGCTGGTAAGAGTAGTGTAAGATGTTTTGCGTGTACGTAAATGTATGTTCAGACAATTTGACTACTAAATTGGTTGCAACGTTTATTGATACACACACGCTAGATGTGACCGGAATTTGATGGATTGTTCAATTGGCTGGAATTGAGGAGAGTTTAATGATTAAATTAATTTAAATAATACGCTTGATGAATAGGACAACAATTCGAATTGTAATAACCTATCTAATGTAATCGTTTCCAATCGATACGCTGTGGTGTTTGTACTGTTGCTTGCGAGCGACACTTTTCCGGAGAATGGATAATCATTACCAACAAGTAATTTGTCATACTATTTGTGATAATTATAAATCAAATTAACGTGGATTTCAACACGTGAAACTGTAAAGTGTCAGTAATAATATGATTGAGCGAATTGCATGCTGCAAAAATATCGATGGTGTTGTAATAATATTGATTAGTATTAGATTGATGAGTTTTATCATGTTTCATTCGTTAAACTGTCCACGTTTGTATATGCAAATAATCAAAAAGTTAACATTATTGAATTCAACGCAATATAAAGTGATTATACTAAGCGTAAATTTGAAACAATCTCAAATGACCATGACAAAAATTTGGTTTACTATGAGCGAATAAATTGAATTACTCACATATACAAAAGACTACTGTTGTACAGAGTACCGTTAGATTCTTTTTGTAACACATTGAGCGCAATTGCATCTCATGTTATGATTTGAGGAATATATTTATCATACAGAGCTTACCATAGAAACCCTGTATTTCAAAAGTTACCACACTTTTACTCTCATGCACAACATATGTTTTCACCAAATATGAATTATTGGATTATTTAGCGGGCATTTATGATCAGAATATCGTATCCAACTAAAACTGAGTAAAAAGTTTTGTTTTAGGTGTAGTTTTTAGTTTTTTAGTTGAAGCTTTAATCAGCTCTTTCTTTAATGAATCTTTAATGAGCATAGCACGTTTTATTCGGGGATAAGGGGGAAAACAAACCAATTTTCCATCAAATTAATCCGTGAATTATAGACAGTAGAAATAGGTTATACCAAGCAAAAGCTTTTGTTCTTCCCTTGATACAATTGTCCTACAGTCTTAAGATCTGAAATTATAACTAACAGCAATAAAAAATTAAGTTTTTAGTTTATTTTTCATTGTGTTCACAATGGTCTTTACAGTTTATAGAATCAAGCGATAAATCAAGAATAAACCAAATTTCTTATCTATTCGGTTAATTACATTGTAGTGAATTTTTATGAAATGCTTAAGTGCAAAGAGTGCTTAGGAATTTGACCATACGGACAATATGTATAGACACAGTTTATTTGTCCAAATTTAGTTTTCTATCGTTTGATATTTTGGTAACTTATTCGAACATTCATGCAAACCATTAATATAATATTACTTACATATTATTCAGTTTATCTTTCATATCCTTTCATTGTTTCGTATTTTTGTCCTTTTGTTGTTATTTTTATACATTTTTTCTCATCGCTTGTTCTGTTATTTTTGTTAGTTGGCAGTTTTGACTTGTTTTTCTAGAAGGATCATTCAGCATTAAGCGTCGGTGATTGGCTTGGGATTAGCTTTAGTATTACCTTTGCTGCACAGATCATGAGACAAATGTTAAATAAATAACATTATGAATTAATTATAACAAGAAGAATTGTTGTTTTCTGACCATCACAACCAATAACTTTTATTAAGAATTGTCCGAGTCTTATAGAAGAGAATAATTTTAGAATTTCTGTGACTATTGGTACTTACTACAACAGGCTAGTTGTTGCTGCTCCCGGTGAAGCCCAGAAAAAACACTTTGTAACCTATCCTTTTTACAATTTATATTTCAATCGGTTCGGGATCGGAGATCGGGGATCGGCTTCAAAAACGCGTCTTGTTCTGGCTGTTTCACACTTTGAAGAGAGCCCTATCTCGTCCTTCCGGCCCTGCGCTGCTTCTCTCTTATATGCTCGATTGACACTGTTCGCGTTTATCCTATAGGATCTACTTCGTGCTATCTCAACACTAGTCATAACTGATGTTGATGAGCGGTCCAAAAGATGAGAATCGATCTACGTCCAGATGCTGCAGAAGTCGACACGTCTACCATTATACCATCGAAACGCCAACAAACAAACCTAAAAATATAATGTGGTAAAAAAGCTAGGTTAATTTAATATAGGAATTTAATAAAGGAAAATAAAAATAAATAGCCGACCAATATTTAGGCAAACAAAGGAAAAATTAAAAAAACACTTCAGAGGCTGGTTCAATTTATTGAATAGCTCACCAATTTTGAGCGTGATGAAAGAAACATGCATAGAAACAAGAAATAGAAACAGAAACAAGCTAGTTTAACAGCCTCCAATATTAGGACACTTTATACTTTTCCACCTGACGATCATGTGGTTTTGGCGAATGGTATTGCCAAAATGATCTACTTGCCGTTTTTTTGGTTCAAATCTGTTCAAACAGTTACCATATGTGTGAAATGATCATACCCTGTATTTTGTTTATGATTCACACACACATTCAAAGCTAAGGTGCGAAAACATATTGCAGAGATCTGGTTTGAGTCCGGCATTGAAGATCCACTGCTCCAAGTCGGGGCGGCTAGTTAGTCGATCGAGCGGTCTTATTCCAAGATGACGTTTATCGTGTCGCTGTTGCTCGTGGCACTAAGCACACGGCTGTGTGAGGGTTCGTTTTCGTTGCTAAGTGAACCACGTCAAACCTGTGCCGGGTATACAGGCATTGCGGATGCAATCGCTGCCCTCACTGCAAAGATATCAAACCAAACACCCGCGGAGGATCCACTGCTAAGCGTTCAATCCAAGCTCCAGCAACTGTTGCAGCTGGCTACGGTTTACCAATCCTGTGGAGATGTTCTCGGACCGTCTGGAGTGTATCGCATCCGGGATGGAAACGACGTGCCAACTCCCTACTTTTGTCAAATGGATCTGCTCGGTGGGGGCTGGACTGTGATCCAGCGTCGAACGAATGGACGAACTAACTTTACACGCAGTTTCAAAGAGTATCAAAATGGATTCGGGCACCCCGATGCCGAGTTTTGGATCGGTTTGACGCGACTCAATCGCTTAACGTCGCAGGCACCGCACGAGCTGGCCATCGTGATGGACGCATTTGATGGTAGCGCGGTAACGGTTCGATTCACAAACTTCAGGGTTGGTTCTGCTTCCGAAGGTTATAAATTACATGAGCTGAGCGGATATTCAGGTCCTATTGCCAATTCGATGGCCAATTCCTTTGAGCGAACTTTCTCCACCTTTGATCGAGACACCGACACTATTCTCGGCCTCAATTGTGCTAATGTATGGCGAGGAGGCTGGTGGATTAACGCATGTGGCGACGCGTATGTTGATTGAATACATAATACCGGGCAAGTTTCTTACATTTATTTCAAATATTTTTCAGAAATCTCAACGCGTTCTACAATGGGCCGACTCCTACGACGACACCCAGAACATCGATGGTGTGGGTATCTTTCAAAGGAGCCTCACAATCGCTCAAGAGTTCTGTCATGCTTATTCGTAAAACGGTTGCTTAAATTGCTATAGATCATAAGACTCATACCGTCGATAGCAATAAATAAGAAGGATTCGTCCTAACGATGTAAAAAACTTTTTTGTGTTTCTATATTTCTATATTGGTTAAACATTTTATTAGCTATCATTAACAAATGGACTTGGATTTTTTGTTTGTTTTAGCAGTAAGTAATATTTGTCAAAGTTTACAGAACTGATAATAAGCGTACAGTTTTTTTTTAATAAAACAGTACAATTTTTCCTTGTGTACTTTCTTATAGACTTATTATTAAAATAAAGATTCTTAGGTCTGCCTATCTCATTGAGGTGTGATTCCTCATTTATTACAATTTCGTAGAACATAAAAGACGTTTTCCTTATCTTTGAAATAAAAAAAAATACCCATGTTTATTTTCTCTGCCGCTTTACCATGTTTTTCAATAGTCAAAATCAATTCTCAACGACCATGTCATGTTTACAGGAAATAAAAAAAAAACAATCTTTCTCAGCAACAACATTGTAAAATTTATAGTTATTATTTTCAATTCGTTGTTTTATTTTCTTTTCAATATTCTTTCTCCTCATACGGACTACGGTTTTCTTCGAATCATCATTCTTGAAACTTTGAGCGAGTAGTCCTGATCTTTAAAGGTAGTCCATATCATACCCTTTCCATATTGATTAGTTTGACCGTTGAGATACTGACCATTAAGATTGCTGAAAGGCAGAAGATGATGCAATAGAAAATAGTTTAAGCGATCACAAAAGTCACTGCTGCATGGAAAACTTACCTATCTTGACAACTTCTGTACCACCACGCACCGGTGTTTTGTACGGCACAGTTAATCGCGAAAACGTCATTATCTTTGTCTCTTGTAGTGAATTGCATATTAAGATGCCGCACCAAGGAATCACCCGCAGTTCCAGTGTACTGCCCGAGCACATTCAGGCGGTACAATTCGGCCTCATCACCGATCTGAAATGCGGCGTATTTCGCTTCTCTCTTGTTACCATCAAAGTCCTCCAAAACGATGGCGAGTTCGTGTGGTGCCAGGTTCGTAGCACGATAAAGGTTGTTGAGACCCCACCAAAACTCACCGCTCTGCAAATTACCGAAGCCGTTCTGGTAGTCGATCCAGTCTCGATAAAAATCGATCGCTCCGTTGAATCGGTTCTGAAACACCAGCCAACCTCCACCGGAATAGCTCATGTCGCAGTAAGCGCTCACTGGGCTTCCGAATTCGCCCTGGATCAGATACACGCCTGACGGAGAACCGGAAGGCACATCGGCACATGTCTTGTAGGTGGTGGGTGCAATACTCGAAGTTTCGATCAGCTTGTTGATTATTTCGTTGATCAATGCAATTAAATCGTCAGGCTTTATGGAGGAAGACGGTCCTGCTTCTAGCGCCTTGATAGCAGCTTCCAAGAGGTCTAGGTTGGTTAACGCGGGCGCAGAATCAAAACACAGCGACTGAGGAAAGTCGCAAGTCGTGGCGATTCCACCATGGATGGCCGTTAGTAATAGCAGCGCTGCTGTCAACCACATTCTTAACCCGCTCGTGAGTGTGTACTGAACAGTTCGTAGCTGTACCACAAATGTTGCAAAGTGGCCTGCACTGTCTTGTTGTTTGAACAACTGTAAAGGCGAAAAAGGGTTACAGCACTGCTATTCCATAGGAGTGTAAATAAATGGAAATTTAGATTTTGCAAAACTGTCGCTATCAACTGGCGTCTGCATACCGTCCCAACTACAACCTCGAATATGGTGGTCAAAATCTCTTCGTTATAAACAACATGACAGCAATACGAGCAAAATAATACCAGCCACGGGGTGTGTTTGAACTGAGAACGAGGTGACCTATTAAATGACTTAGTGTAAACATGAGATAATAAGGACTCTTCTTTAGCGAAATGATAGGCGTTATCGGTTCAGATTTATTTGTTAACAGCTCAAGGTAAGTAAACAATGATAACATCAAGAAAAAATGTTGTAGAATTATCTATTATGGAATATGTTTTTATCCGCACACGAACATGGTCTTATGTTTATTATGTTTTCCTGATAAAACATGTTTTAACATAGTTCAAATTTATAAGTAGTTACATTTTTCTACAATTATTAAACAGTGTTGTTAAACAGTGCATACAACACGAATTCAGCATCTTCTTCTACTTAGGTGGCACAACAACCCCTGTGTGGTCAAGACCTAACCAGAGCACTAATGTGCTTTGATTCTTTCTTTCACTGAGTGTAACCATCCATATCAAGATTGTCTATCCTGCGTATGGGGGGCTGTGATTTAGTGTACCCATAGCAGAATAGTTAATCCTGCGTATGGGGGACGGCAGCGGTTCAAATGAGTGTTGAACCGGCGACGGGCCTTTTGACAGGCGTACGTCGCTACCCATGAGACCACCGAGCATGCCCATTTTCAGCATGCTTTGTGTAAATAGACACAAAGTTAAATAGACACAAGTTAAAAGTGCAAAGCCCTGTTCTTGCTTAGTTTTTACATCTGTACTACAGTTTTATCCTTACACTGTTATATTTCCCAGCTATTCGAACTGCAGTTGGCTTTAACCACCCTTTCCTATATGCGATGCCTCACCATCACATATTTACTATCCCATTCCTTTGGCATCTTTCCTACATCTGCTCCGAGTTAACATTTAGCAAGATATTACTTACTTACTTATCGGGCGCTACAACCGCTTCGCGGTCTTGGCCTGCTGCAACAA
>KB672242.1:0-17240 GCA_000349105.1 Anopheles epiroticus | reverse complement strand
CAAGATCTGGATTGACTTGTAGAAGATGGTTCCCGAAGTCTCCACCTCCGAGTCGCGGATGGCCCTCTCTAGCACCAGGTTGAAGAAGAGACAGGCAAGCCCATCTCCCTGGCGCAGATTCTTGGTGGTAGCAAAGGATCCTGAGAGTTTTCCATCCACCTTCACTTGGCATGTGACGTTGGTCATGGTCATTCTTGATAAACTGATCAGTATGGACGCTCATTGCATCGTAATGTTTTACCCTAGCTATGCTGTCGTATGCGGCCTTGAAATCTATGTAGAGATGGAACGTGTTCAGCTGCTGTTCTTCTCCAAATTTTGCCGCATGATCTGGTCAGTGGTCGATTTTCCTTTTAGGAATCCTCTTTGATAGTTTCCAACTATCGATTCGGTTTCGGGAGCAAGTCAATCCTGTAGAATCTGGGAGAATATTTTGTAGGCAGTAATTGACATCATCGAGAGGAAGATGCTCAGGAGGATTGTTAACCCCGTACGTGAGGATGGATAATGGAGGAGTTGCCGTTGTACAGCGAATTAAGCTCGTCCGGCTCCGGTGGCTGGTCATGTTATACCCATGTCCTCTTGGGCCACATGGACAGAGGAGGAGTTGTTGGCCCAAGCAGAGATGGGAGGTTGGCGTAGCCATCAAGGCCAGCAAACCGTACCAATTTCGGAACTTGCTGTACGGCATGATCGTATAGAATGAAATCCAAAAATCCATAACAGCCCAACGCGTAGAACACTCAACTATCAATAATATACAATATACAATGTAATAATAGTAACATTTGTGCAAATCGAGAGTTGTTAAATGATTTAGGAAACGCAGAACACAGGAAGCATAGAATTTCATCTTGCTGTGAAATTATTAACTGTTACAGTCAGTCTTTTATACTCAAATATTGTCCTTTATAACTTTGAACAAGGATGACTATTGATGAAGATGAAGTTGAGCAATATTGGTTCGTTCATTCAAGGGGATGAGATCATATACAACTTTCATACGCTTCTTTTTCATCCTTTTGTGGAACAGGTTTCAATTCACCATGGCACTATCCACTAAGATCGCTATATAGAGATATATTTGAAATTGATACGCTTGAGGAATTAATGTTGTTTGATAGATAACGCAAAGAAGTGTGCACAACATACATTGATCACTTGTACTTCGACTTTCTTTGAATCTTTGAATTAGTATTAGCGTTCCATCATTCAGCCTATGTCAAGGCTAAGGAAATAGAAAGCTTCGTTACATTCTACCGATAAGTAATAAGGACCAGAAATAGTTTAAAGTGTGTCGTCGCAACATTACAAAAAAGCGATAGGACGATATGATTTGTAAAAAAGAGTGAAAAAGCCATAAGTTTTAGCATGCGGGAACGTGTAAATGTGTGCGTAGGATTCATACACATGGCAAAGCATTTCTATTAGCTTGGTCCTAAATTCGGGGAAAAAATTGGTTTTGCGTGTTGAGATAAAGTGAAAAATAGCGGCGGAAACGTAAATATAGTAGCTGCTTTGGGACAATTTTTTTAGTTAGGGTTTGTTTTATTCTGATTTTGCTACTTGGGCTTGATTGTGCAGATTTGAAAAGAGTACTACTGGCTCACATGTAGATGGCGCTGCTGGACGTAATTTGTTGACATCCGTATAACAACAATTAAGCTTTTGACAGGAAACTTTGGAAAGCTCATAGCATGATTACGGAGCTTTTCATAAAGATAAAAGCTCGTTTTCGCAGGCATTCTCGACCGAGCGAAAACCCTATGTGCAAAAACCGCCTCAAAAAACGTTTTTTGATAGGTTATTTTGCACGCAAAAAAACCGTTATTTTTAACGTTAAATTTCAGGGCTGAGATGGCTTACAAAGGCGAACGTATGCTCAGCTCTTTTTCGCAGTTCAAAATGGGGTCGTGCGCCTCACGGGTACTTAGGGTACCAATTGCTCTGTAATGCGGAGATCGAATTCTATTTCGTCCAATCGGGGCTTATAGTTACGAGCAGCAACGTGGTAAATCAAACCACTTTTCTTGTCCTGGTTTGAGGCATTTATCTCGACTCTTACTGCAAAAACTTATTGAACTTTTCATCGAACAATAAAACACCGAGGGTGCAATAACAAGCGTACAAGGCCTTCTTATTTCGCTTCAGAGTTGCTAATGTTTATTCGTCTAAATTATTAGCGTATATGCTAATAGTCTAACGTTCTATAAATGGTACGCAATATATCCGTTTTCTTCTTATATCTTATCGGCCGCTCTCTTGACTTCAGCGCGCGCAGTTTAAAAACCGAAGGTGCGAAGGTGATAGCAACAGAGAAAGAAAGAGAGCGGACACACGGATGTCTATTCCTAGATGAGCGCGCATCTAATTGGCTACTACCACAATCAAAGGCCACAGCGTGCTTATCGATAAGGGGTAAGGAGACGAGTGACGGGTCACTACCTCGAAAAACTGCGCTGTATACCTGCTGAAGGCCAGAATAGGACCCACATAGCGGGATGCATATATGTTTATAGCAAATTTCGGTTCTTTTGCACATAGGGTTGTTGCTGCGTGTATGCGTAGATTTTTACTGTTCTTCTTTTGTGTGGAAGGCATTATTTGGCAATATCGTTTGATAAGTTTTATTTGGACATATAATAAGACTTATAATTTTTTAATTCTATATGTGATTTGAGGCCATACAAGAAAGCGTATTACAGGAGACGGAGCAATATGAATGAAAATTCATCTACATGTATGGATTGCGATAGTGGATTACAGGAAAAACTTCGGATTTGGGCGCATTCCTCCAACAAAACGCATTATGCGAAAAGAAGAAACAGGCTACATGCTGCTCTAATATGCACGAACTCTGTAGAAAACGTTGTCTACCAGGTCTACCACGGAATATTGGTATAACGGTGTATTAAACCGCCTGTAAGCATATTTTACAGTAATTGTTATGGAACGTCAACCCGAATTATTAAATTCACTGATTGAATGTTTCCATTGATGATCGATGTATCAATACACACCAGTGGGCCGAAACAGTTGTGGAAAATTTTTGAGAGGGTCTTAGAGCTACCAAGGCCACTGTATTTGTCGGGGCAATCTTCTGCAGACCAATCAAAGCCACCAGCGTTAACGAATAGTCGGAGTTGTGATTTTGACCGACACAAACGTTGGAGTCCGTGTCACATAATCTTATTACTGAAACTACATCATCCATTGCAAGTGCTTTTATTAAAGGTTATAATCAATGCAAGAAAAACAACATACTTGTTTTATTCAACCGTGCTTTTTTAACTTCGGCTTAATATAATAAATGCGATTTGTATGTCTAATGCAACAAGCAGTGTGTTAACGATCGCACCAAACCAGCCAGACAAATCTGTGTAAACAAGACGCTAATCAACCGTTAAATTGCTGGATTATTTAAGAGCTGTATACTGGCAAATTAGCAGTCATTAACAAGATCATTCGTGCAGTTTTACAGGCATTTTGGCCAGTTCACTTCCATTGTGTTATTAAAAAGGGACACTATTTTAGGAGAAATCTTTGAAAAAGAACTTGTACCTGTATGAGTGTGCGCGATAACTTGGTGTTTTATATCAGAAAAGAATGTTGCTAACGAAGCATCTTGAATCGTAGGTGACCACAACAAAAAAAACCATGATAACTACTTCTTTTCATACACGTATTTTGATCTTCCAGGACACTTTCCGTATCTTTTTAATCTATATCGATGTATTTCAAATACAATTGTAGCTAGCAGGTTTCTAACGCACTGGTAAAGAAATCAATTAAGTTGAAATGCGCGCTCGGATTCAGGCAAATCACCTCACCAAACCTGTCACGACGAACGAAGCTGGGACTATATCGTACCTATATAGATCCAGTACTCACGTATGTCTCTGAGACATGGACACTGTCTAAAACTGACGAAACCCTCCTAGTCGTGTTCGAGAGGAAGATGCTCAGGAGGATTTAATTTAATTTAATTTAGTACAGTTTATTCATCGGATTGTTGGCCCTATACGTGAGGAGGGACAATGGAGGATCCGATACAACGACGTGCTGTACAATGACAATGCTGTACAATGACAGTTGTGCAGCGGATGAAGCTCGCCCGGCTTCGATGGGCCGACCATGTTATACGCAGGAACCCGGGCAACCCAGACAGTGAAGTCCTTTTAGGCTGTCCAATTGGACAGACCCAAGGTAAGCTCAAGCTGAGGTGGGAAGATGGCGTTGAGGCGTTCACCTTCAAGGCCGGCATAATGGATTGGCAGACGACGGCGCGAGACCGTGAGCGGTTTCGGAGTTTGCTACAGTAGGCCAAGACCGCGAAGCGGTTGTAGCGCCCGATAAGTAAATAAGAGAACAAATTGACTAATTTATCGCTAATTTGCTCTTAAATAGCTGTCAAAACATATTCGCACATGGCGCTATCATAATTCCCCTACGACATCTACAGTCTATCAAAACAAAACTGCTCGACATAGCTGGTAGGCAGCTCGCTGCCTGGTTAGGAGGTTACGGATAGATTTTGACGGGTTCCATGTTCCGGAGCATACAGATGCTGACATCAGAACCGGGAAGTATAGGCGGCATTGTAAAAATTACACCCCTTTTCTCGAGCTTGATCATTTAGGTATCATCTCCTACTGTGGAGCAACTTCTTGTGATCGATCTTTGGATAATGAGATATAGATGGTCACCGATGAACGTCGAATCTATTTCTAGGGTAGCCTTTTAAATTACTTGTTTGTGTTGTGACATCTTTTGCTGTCTCTTGTTCATGAAGTGCTCTTTGAACTAGCAAAAACTACGTTAATCAAGTTCGTACAACATTACGCCATGCTTTGTGGCGAATCAACAGTTAGTAGCATTGTACCCAAATACAGGATCATATAAGATTATGTCAGAAAAGATTGTTTGAAGCTTCCCAATGCAGTTGAGCATGATGCAAAAAATACAATATATATCTTGTTTCAACAGAGTTCAGTTTTCTTCTAAGATTATTTAAATAATTATTAGTAATTTTATACGTCTACGTAGACTTTTTGAGTGACATTGCGTTTTTTCTCATATAAACAGGGACCCTACCAGTTACAGAAAGCAGTCAAATTGTGGCTCATGTAGGCATTTGGAAGATTAACAAATTAATGACACCGTCATATCGCGTTTGTTATCCAATCAGCAATAGATGTTAGAAATTTTGTGATTCATTCTACTGTAGTTTTCAATACATCAAATATGGTTCTAAAACATCACTTCTAAAGTCATTTGAAGTTCACATTTAGCTTAAACTCGAATTCCAACAAAAGGGTTATAACTCTTTCGTAAATTTTCATAAAATTTTGTTTTTTTTTTTTAAGTAGATAGTTAATGTGCTTCGTACTTGAAGCAATTTGAGTTTTGTTCACATTAATAATGTTCAATTTGAGTTTTATTCACATTAATAATGTTCAATTTGAGTTTTATTCACATTAATAATGTTCAATTTGAGTTTTATTCACATTAATAACAAATCCGTATAGATTGTGCTGTAGTGTGATTTTCAGATCCATTTTAATGTGCCCGGATCCTTGGGGGCCTGGCCAGCGTAGTTTGGCTCGTGCAAAAACCAGGCGTTCATATAAGCGTCAATTCCTCGGTTCGACGGACCGACTTCTCGCACGTAGGACTGAGTGTGCTATTATTGGAAACACCAGTAATCACAGAAAGCCATGTTCATTCGGAGTTTTACCTTATTAAATTATGGGTCATGTACCAGATGTACCAAATAACTTGAATAATTTAATACAAAAAGTATAATAAAAATATCTTGTAAATATTCTTTACAAGAAGATACTCAATATGTTTGATGAAAGCTCAGTTGCCGTTATGTTGTATATCATAATAATTGCAGAAAATGTAAGTCAAACAACGTAATCATAATAAGATTAAAAAATTAAATTAAAATAAATTCAAATTATGTTGTGCAGAGAAAAACTACTAAACTGAATTTGAAGAGATTGGTTTTAGATTATTAGCTATTAAAAAAAAAACATAACTCACATTAGTTACAACAGCCATTGAAATATTTACCAATAGGTAAGGCAAGGGTGATATTGGGCATATAGCTTACGAAACGTTGGAACCAAATGCTCGAAAGAACTAACAATCAATAAACAATTAATCAAACGATCATTAACAAGACTTTTCGTAAGGATCGCTTCGGCTGTGAATAGAACATGAGTGCATCTATTGTAAACATTGACAAAGGAAAGAAAAATGATATGGTAAAAAAAACTTGTTTTTGTATTATTAGTCCAACAATTGGTTTCATGGAACGTATTTAATCTCCTAAGAGGATCTAGCTATTACCACGTGTGTGGTATCAGCGCCCAATGACGGCTATGTTTATTGTATAAAATACGTATCTAATACATTCTTGATTTGTATTTGTAGATTTGTAGATTTAAAAGTCCTGCTTAAAAGGCATACAACTTCTTTGTTTTCCTACCAAGTTTTCCCCGAAATTAACGACTACTCAGGTGCAAAGACCATAATTTCAATTCCAATCTGCGAGACGTTCATCCCTCAATGGCTATTGCGTCTGTCAAAACACAATATGAATCTTGTTTGGATTAAAACTGTCCAAAAATCGACAACAACGAAAGCTGACTCGCACACATTTGGCCAGTACGGCATTTCGCCCGATTGGCCTGTCAACCGTCAGCCGCCGACCCGGCGGTGCCGGAGGTGATTTGTCACTACACTTGCTCCTGTAAGGTGAATGAAAAAGTAAATCAAACCGCTGGTCCATGGGGACTGAGTCGCAATCGGGCGCTCAAGATCAGCCTACAGCAGAAGTAACAACAGCATCATCATCATCCTGCAGGCCCATACATCATGATTAATTTCAACCGCAGTATCGTGACTTTGTTGTCGTCTGTGCTGCGATTATCTTGAAACGCTCGTCCCATTGCACTGACATTGATCAGCTTCTACACGTTCCGTAGCGTGACGGAAGATCGCGCAAGACGCAAGGCACACATCACACAGTGATCCCCGTTCCTGAGTTTATTTTGTTCTCGATTCGGAAGCTACCTGGCTCATCATTATCGCACATCAAAGCTATCTCGGGTCGAAAGGAAGAACATAAATTACCAACAGAGACCAGAACCATGCAGAACATAGCGGACACGATTACTCAATTCTTCTCTTTCTAAGCTCTTGTTTATTGAATTGTGACCACTTGCGACGGAAACGAGTCTCGTCAAAAACAAATATATCATTCCTCGCACGCCGGAACCGGCACTGAGCCGTATGGCAACAATGAGACAGCGAAGAGGGCGCATGGAGATTATGCTTTGCTTGACTGCCACAGGTTTTGTCAATGGGCGGCGGGAGCGATTGCCTTCGCGTGGTTTTGTGAATGAACTATTGGTCTCTGGAGGGAATGGAAGGAGAGCGAGTACCTAGTTGGAAAACAATCGTATTCACAGGAGAACAAGAAGGAAAGTGTATCGCAGATGTAAGAATGCCGATTTGTTCTGAGGACAAATTGAGTGAAATAAATCACCTTTGTGTTTGGTTATCAATTCACAGGACAGCGTTAAACCTGTTGGTCGCAGTTCTGGTAACAGTCACAGTTACATATTATTTATAGTAAGTATTATAGTATTTTATATCGTTTTAATATAGCTACATTAAGGACTGAAGTCTCACAATTTCGTTCGGTAGTTTCCTAAAGTTTAAACAATGTTACTGTTGTTTAGTCAATTTAAACACTTGTATTATCAAAAGAAATAGTAAAACTATTCGTCTGTAACTGGTGTTGCTAGTGATTAAGATTTTAATTCGTTAAGAGCCTTTCAATGTTTGGAGACTATTTGTGCCAAGCATTAGCACACTAATTGTACCGTGTCAATCGTTTTTGTCTTAATTTATCATCGATTTGCCATCCTATCAAACTCCAACAATTATACAAGGTCTAAAATTTATCTTTCAGTGAATTTCATACTTATCCATGGACAATCAATATTATAATAACAAGCAGCAATCATAATTAAATAATTAATATAACTAACTCAAAAACATCATTAGACTCTAAATTCGACCATCAGCAAGTATAATAAAATAAAAGCACAAAATGAATTACGCCATTTGTTAGATGCACTAACATTTTAAAGAGGCGAATGTTAGCCTGAAGGTCAAAGCCTCTATAAAAATCAATAAAAAAATATGTACAAAACTCGGCATCTTTACAAAGTGTATTGACTAAAGATAATTTAATTATCTACATTACAGAGTTTTTATTGAAGAACATGATTTTTTTATTTGGCAGTAACGGCAAATTCAAGAACATGATATTGGCCTTAAATTACTCATATAATATTACCTGGTAAACAAACAACGTTAATAAAGGAAATTGAAATAAAAACAAAAAGTACGTAAAAAAACTACTCAACAATATAAAGGACTTGTAAATAGATAGAATTACTCCAGCGAAAAATGGTAAGGTTTTACTATCGCAATTCGACTAGGATCTTTTTACAATAAATCAACTACTTAATACTGAAGAAAACAAAGTTCATAAATCCATTATTTGTAGTATGAATTGAATCTATATTTGAAGAATAATTCAAAATTTATTCATTCTTTAATCACTTAAATTCATCTGTCTCCAGTATTTTTTGTTTTGTTAAACTATGTTACATTCCGGCTCGGGATTAAATGACCAATTCGCTGGTAACGGCGAAGGCCTATATTGATTGTCCTTCACCCCCAGATCACCCTTGAATGCTGGTAAATTGCCTGCCTTTCATCACTAGTAAATTGTGACACGAATTAGTAAAAAAATCTATTTTGCATTATTTCTCCATGAGAAATACAGTATTTGTTTTGTTTTACGATAAGGCCTTGCAATTTCTGCGAATTATTTTGTGCCGGGAAAAATAATTGCTAAAATTTAATTCTAATAACAGTGCATCTTGTGTAAATTTTCAAAAATGGTAGTTTTACAGTAAATTAATTGAAATAATTTAAATATTCAAATATTCTCTCTCATTTCATGCCTTCTATATCAAAGCATCTACATTATAGCTCACACACTCTTTTATTGCTACTGCAAACTATCGTGTTCTTCTGTAATATGCTTTCAGAACCGATGGAAGGATGACTGATTGAGTCTGAAGCTTGTGACATATCGATGGCATCCATCTAATCGTTGATTTTCTACTTTCTGTGCTCTTTGTCGACCAGTTTCAAACCAGTTTCCTGTTTCTCAAATGTAAAGCGGAATAGAAATAAGGCGCATTTGTCCAAAAACGTGTCAAACTTTATTGAACGATTTGTGTTTGCTTGTTGGTTACTATAGCTAAAAAGAGTCAAGTTTGCCGCGTTCAGTAGCCCGGGCCATCCCTTTGTCGGATCATCATTCGGGTCTTCTTCAGACTGTAGTTATATCCACGGAACGAGTTCCAGTAGATACCGGTCTTCTCCAGAGTCGGTCCGTTCAGGTACAGACCGTTCAAGTTGCTATAGGAAAAAAGAGTTTGTGTAAGTATAAACACATTCATACGTTTAATAAGTCATGCAGTACGTACCTTTCACCGCAAGATTTGTACCACCAGGCACCGTGGGTGATGGCGGCGCAGTTCTGATCGAACTTGTCATTATCGTAGTCGTAGGTGGAGAAGCGCATGCCCTCAGCCTCAAACGAGTCACCGGCACTGCCGATGAAGCCCTTCAGCTTCAGGATCTTGTACTGATCGTTCTCATCGGAGATGGCGAACTGATCGTACCTGGCGTAGGTAACGTTCTTTTCGAAGTCCTCCAGCACGATCAAGAGCTGGGCAGCACCGCCCTTCGTGAACTGGTAAATACGGTCAAGACCAAGCCAGTACTCGCCTCCCTCGTTGTTTCCGAATCCGTACTTGTACTCCCTCCATGGGCGGTAGAAGTCAACGCTTCCATCGAAACGGTTCTGGATGACCATCCAGCGGCCGCCGTAGTCGAGCATACAGATCACCTTTACCGGCTTGTAGAAGTTGGCCTTGATCCAGTAGCTGCCTGTCTTCTTGATGTTGGGATCCTCGCAAGAAGCGTAGATCCTGTCGTCCTGCGGCTTGCTCTTGCGAGCATAGCTGCACTTCAGACCGAACAGTGCCTCGGTCAGGTAGGTTCTGTCAGGGATGTTTTGCTGGAACTGCGTCAATTCCCTGGCAATGGCAATAGATACATCAGGTGGTTAATTTAGGCTGCCGCATCACCAGTACCTACTACGATTCTGTTCCATAATACTTACTCCACGTCAGATTGGATGATGGTCAGGTTCTGGCGAACGATGTTCAGCTGGTTGTCGACGGCGTTAGCGATCAGCTGCGTCTGGGACGACACGAATGCAACCTTCTCCGTCTCCTTGTGGATGTGCGCGACGTCAGTTTCGATGCCGTCGGCCTTGATCTCCAGATCGAGCAGCGATTTGATGATCTTCTCGTCCAAATCATCGATTTGGTCGATGATGTCCTTGCAATTGCACTTGGGCGGAGGCTTTGGCTTGGGGAAGTCGTACTCCGGATCGGGGCGTGGTGGAGGACGGGTAGGGTACGAGCCTCCATAGCCACCGCCGTAGCCACCATCGTATCCACCACCGCCATAGCCGATCTTGGACGGTGCGAAGTTTGTTGGACGGTAGCCATGCTCCTCGGAGTCACCTCCGTGGCCATGAGGTCCGTGCACTACATTGTAGTAGCCGTAGCCGCGCAGATCGTCATCATCGTCGGCTGGCTTGTCGTCACTCGCCTTGATCTCCTCGATGATCTCTTCCGGGACCTTATCTTCCTTGTCCTCGGTGGTGTTGGCACTAGCCAGCGCCAGCGCCAGCGTTAAAACTAGCAAGAACTTTCTCATGCTGCTCTGCGTCTTTACAAACCAAGACTTCAGACGGAACTGATACTGTCTAACCGCCAGCCAGGTCAATTTATAGCAAAACTTGACAGTTCAACGTCCCTTTCGGCGATCAGCTGGTACCGTTACTTGCGAACCATCTTCAAAACATACCACCACGAAAGCGTTTACTACCACACAGATCCCGAGGGTTTATCGACACAGTCGAAAAACTCCAGCTGATAATTTATTACGATAGCTTCCCGAAATCAAGAAGGAACGAACAGGCTGGAAGCAGGCGTATGCTGGCTAATTTTCTTTGCCAAAATCTTTGCCGATTCCTACATCCCGCGACCCACTAGTTTATCTATTCACTTTTCCCTATTTCTCCAAGGTGTTCCCCCGGGACTAGCGACCGGTGCGTTCATTAGCGCACCGCGATCCAACCCGACCCAGCTGAGCGGTGGAGGCAAAGAAATTGGCCCATTTCTCGCCAAAATATGCAAATGTCCTCTAACGCCTAATTCGGTTCGTGTAAGAACTGGTTCTAGAGGGGATCACGTTCACCGATCAAAACTATCGGCAGGTATAGAAAAAAACTCGTTTCTGCGTGAATCTTGTTTGGTGTTTGATTTCGATCGCCCTAAAATCGATTCAATATGTAGAATAAAAAGCAAAAAGTAGAAAACGAAAACCATAAAACCTGAGAACTTACAAAATAGTGGTGCAAATCAACCAGTTTGATATGATCCGCTGCATGCTGTGCTGGGCTCAAATTATACTAAACAGCATCTTCACGCAAGAGGTACCTGTTTAGCACCTTATGGAAGCATCGTACCGCGAGCTAGTCGCCAGAGTCGTCAATGTTGTTTTACATATTCTATTTCTGATGTATACCTTTCTACCTGCGGTACGAGTTCTGCGCGGTCAGTGACTTTCAGATTAATGGGAGCAACTGACACAATAACACGAGGGTTTGGAAGTTAGCTTAGGCAAGATAACGATTTGCATTTTTTTTTGTTTGGCTGTTGTGGAACATAATTTCGCCAATCTTTCAGCATTCATGTGACATGTTGGCGAATCGCTAAACTAACGGTACATTTTGCGCTCTATTTGGAAACGAATATATTCAAATTGAAAAATGCATGAACATCAACGAAAACATAATGTAAACTTTTGCATAATCCTAGTAAATAACTTGTTTTTTTTTTTAAATATTTTTCATATTTTGTTTGTACAGAAAACGAAGACCCATGATCCTTTTTTCACATTGATTATTGATTTGTGTTTTTTTGTTTTCAAGCTAACACAACCAATAGTTAGTCAGCATTGCGCGAGCAACATAAGATAATTAGGAAGGGGTTATCTGTAAATATTACTGATAATGATCAATAATAAGATAATAACGATAATAATCGATAATAATAAAAAATATTTGAAAATGATATTTGGTTTTTTATTCACTTTAAAGATGTATCAAACATCAGTTTTAGGGTAGCAACTTAATCATCCTTTAGCAATAAGTGACAATAAGTGATAAGAATATTTAAAAATTCTTCAAACGGTATAGACTATATCACGGTGATGGCACGTGAAACTAGTAAAGAAGCATATTATATGTGTAAGCTATTTATTGCAGGTGTAATATGCGCTTTCTAATGTTTAGAGTAAGGATAAAATGCTATGAAATCATTTCAATTATTAAAGCTTGTGCAGTTAGCATCTGATGGACATTCAAAGCATATTGCTGGAAAGGTCTTTTTTATATTTATTTTCATTAATGCAGATCCAGACCCATTAACCCAGACACAGAAAGTCCAGTCATATAAGTAGCTTAGCAGACTTTGACCAACAGCGACTGTAGTTTTAAATAAGAAGAACAAAAATTATACATTATTTTTCAATAAGCTGTTCTAGTTTTGAAAAAAATAATCTTATTTATCAATATCAATGTGTATCAATATGGTTTCTTTATTAGGTAGCAATGTGAATCATTATGAGATAAACAATGATGCAGCAGTATATGATAATTAAGCAGCATCTCCCTTATACCAGGTTTTGTTACAATCAATATTAAAAATAACGTTTAAATTATTTGGAAGTGAGTGCAAATTTTTAAAACTAACATTTTGCTACATTTCATTACATTAAACATTCGATTAAAATATTCATAGCGCCATCGTATTTTTATACGTAACGTGGAAATAGGCATACAAAGAAGAAAGGATGAATCTGTAATCACCAAAAGAAGATTGGAAGAATCGCAAATTAGGCAACTCTCATTCCGTTTCCCATCTATTCGTCCCCCGGGAGATCTTCTAGCCCGCTCGTCTTCTAACGGTATCACATCCCATCTGTCCCGACTGCTGATCACGACCGCGAAGAGTATTTAAGACAGCGATTTCGTTAGTCGAGCGTCAGTGCACACTAGGAAGCGTTCGCAAGATGAAGTTGATCGTGCTTGTTTTGGCAGTAGGCTGCATGGCGAGCCTGGGCTACGCCGACACCAACGCCATCGCCCCAAAGTACGGTGTTAAGCCACAACCGGCACCTCCCACCTCCCCACCGAAGGGTGGCAGTGATATCGATAAATGTGGCTGCCATGAGATCGTGGGCAAGCTGAAGAAGGTTGAGTCGAACCTGCTGAGACTCATTCTGAACCTGCGCAACAAGTACGGTGCTGTGTACAGCGAGCTGCAGGACATGAAGAAGAACGTCAAGAGTGTGTCCTGGTACGTGGATCAAACTGCGGAGACCAGCAACACCATCAACGACCAGCTCTTTAACTCTTCGATCGCTCTGGCTAATATCATGCAGTCGATCAGGTACGAACTAAAATCTATTAAAATGGCGTTGCCCGCTCTAATAAACTACATTCTTTCATTTTTTATGGTTAATGCGATACAGAGATCTTACCATCAACCAGCAGAGCTTGGTGACCAAGACCTTCCTTACCGAATCCATTTTGGATCTGGAAGGACGTCACGGAGAGTACAGGCCTCCGGCACCTGAGGATGATGTCATCTACACGTCTTGCGATGATGAGCGTATTACCCAGACTGGTACCTACCTGGTGCAGGATGCATTCGCCGAGCCTACCAAGGTGATCTGTGTGTTGGACTTCCAGCCGGGAGCATACACTGTCATCCAGAACCGTCAGGACGGATCGACCGATTTCTACCGCGGCTACAGTGACTACCGTGCTGGCTTCGGAGAGTTTGACGGTGGCGATTACTGGCTGGGTCTGGATCGCATCCACAACATGACTGCTTCAGGCGAATATGAGCTGTTCATTCTGTTGGAAGACTTCGAGAAGAACATTTCCTTCGCACGCTACGACAACTTCGCCATTGGTAGCGGTAACGACTTCTACCCCATTACCAAGCTGGACGGATTCAGCGGCCCGGCCGGTGACTCGTATGGAGCAGTGGTTGGCGTGCTGTTCAGCGCGTACGATCTGGATCTGGACAACAGCGAAAGCAACTGTGCCGTGTCGAACCGCGGTGCCTGGTGGTACACTGATTGCGGTCAGAGGTAAGAGTACACCTATATGTGTTCAGCTAGAGCTATGTTTTCCTAACTTCTTGTGCGATTCTGCTTTATTTTATAGCAATCTGAACGGTCTGTACCTGAAGGGTCTGTCAGGCGGCACTACCGGCATGTTCTGGGAAACGTTCCGCGGAGCCAACTACAGTCTTAAGAAGAGTCGCATGATGGTTAAGCGCAAGACGATGCCGGAGACCACGGTCGCTCCCACGACTGAAGTGCCAACCACGATGGCACCAGAAACCACAACGGCTCCTGCTGAGACGATGCCTCCCGCTACTGATCCCACAGTAGCGAAACGCCGCTTCTGAAGATAAGATGACATTTTGGCGGAACAATGATTCACTTTAAGTTTAATGCAAAGCAATAAAAAATAATGATTTTAACAATCTCAATGCAGCAGTTTTTTCAACGAGTGTTTTAGTTTCACAGGGTGCTCTGCTCTATCGCGATACCTCGAGATATTTAACGGTACAACGGGAATCAATTGCATTATTGTGAAACGATGCATGAACACATTAACGATACCGACGAGAGCGAAATATAAATCGATTGTTGTGGCGCAAAATTCTTGTAAGCAACACATATTTTATATAGAAACATTTTTTTTTACTTTATTGTCCTCATCTAATCAATGCTACAGAAGTTTAAAACTCTCCGCATATCATACAGACAGTGATGTACCGTTGGGTAAATACCTTTTTACCCGTTATTTTTTTTTTTGAGTTTTTACTGGGTTTCTTTTTTGTTTCCTCCCTGGTAAATATCGGGTACTTTCAATTCAACTAAATTTTAGAATAAAGTTACTAAATATTTAAAGAATCCAACGATCCAAAAACCAAAACCAAACTTAACCAAACCATAGCTAAGAATATACCACATAATATATATTACACACCTTGTTCTTCTTCTTCTTGGGTGGCACAACAACCCAGTAGGGTCAAGGCCT
The DNA here is from genome assembly GCA_000349105.1 of Anopheles epiroticus. Lineage (NCBI taxonomy): Eukaryota > Metazoa > Arthropoda > Insecta > Diptera > Culicidae > Anopheles > Anopheles epiroticus. The sequence continues at coordinate 1,879 of KB672242.1, read as the reverse complement.
AACCTGAGCACAAATGTGCTATGGCTCTGTGACTCTTCTGTGTGTGTATCTTCTGTGACTGAGTGTACCCATCCATATCAAGATTGTTAATCCAGCGTATGAGGAGCTGTGACTTAGGGTGTACCCATAACAGGATAGTCAATCCTGCGTATGGGGGGCGGCAGTGGTCCCAATGAGATTTGTACCGGCGACGGGCCTTTTGACAGACCAACGCCGTTACCACTGGACCACCGAGCAAGCCCTTACGCCTCTTGCTCTGGAACACCAGCCAGGCCTTATTTCTATATTTTTTATTCGGTAGTAACGGCTAGGCCGTATTGCTGGCCATATTTCTTTATACATACATAATAAAAATTACACATATTGTTAAAATTTTATACTTCCATGGGTTTTGTTTAGTATTGGAATTGCATTGGAGCAGCAATGGCTAGATAATGTAATCAATTAGGGTGGTTGAATATTGAAACGTGAAGCAGATTAATCATACATCAACTATAAAACAGTATAATCATTTATACAAAAGGCGGAACATCTATATAATAAGTAAACACATAAAATGATTAGCTTATCAAAACTTTTAATGTACACAGCAAGTCTCCGTAGCATGCAATTCTCAATATAGAGCAGTTAATTGCGTATTATCAAATTTTAATCGAATTACAAAACAATTCGTGTATGTGTAGAAACTTTCAATAAATTTTGTTTTGTAAGTTTTTTTTTCATTGTATCAGCGAAACCTTATGGCTGAAATTTTGCTTTTTGTAATTTGCCTGATTTAAGTTATGGTTGATCTGTGAAATATATATATATTTTTAAACTGAATAACTTAACAACAAGGTTTTCTACATTTACAAAGAAACAAGCTTTATTGTTGAAACAACCACGACAAATATTTAAATATTTTTCTATTTATTGAAAAACCCCTATTTTTTTCAGATAAGAACCATTTTTATCGCGTAAATACCCATGGATTTTTCCCTAAATTGAAATCATCCAATTTGGTACATCACTGCACACAGGTAAATAAGATATTGAATGACACCAAGTATATTTCCTTGTGGTACTCTGAACTTGTTGAGCATTGATTCTGACATTGAACCTATGAAACGTATTTTCTGGGTTCGTCCTTCTAAATAAATCTAAACTAATGAGCTTTATTCCCCCAAATACGAAATTTTATTCAATTTTCAATCAACAAAGGCCTCGAGATGGTTTCAAATGCTCTTTTGAAACCATAGAACGTTTGAACCACCAATGAGATCTATCTTTTTTTTCTATCTAAACCGATATTTCATTTTGCAAACAAAAGATATAGTGCTTACTTACCAGGGTCAGATTCTCTAAAATCTTATTGCTCTGAGACCTATCTGAGATTTATTTTCTCTTAAACAACCCATTGACTTTTCTTTTACCTCCTGTTCTATAATTTTTTCAGCTTGATTAGCTAATTTATTGGCTGAAACCATTCGGCAATAATGATACCTATTGATTCTTTACAAGTGCTTGGAAATTTACCCCGTCATAAGAGTATCATTGATAAAAGTTAGTTACTTTTCTTTTTTTTGTTTTATTCGGTTGTAACGGCAAGGTCGTACTTTTCTTTTTTTAAACAATCTCTTATAACTGTTTGCCTTTACATTTGCTAACACGGATATCTCCCTAAGTTTCAACCAAACCTTCTGAATTATTTTATCAAAGGGCTGAAAATAGGATTTTTACTTATATACTGAATGTTTTTAAGCTGTTCTGGCACACCTTATGAAAGAATGCTTCTACTACTATCTATACTGATGTTAAAAAAATGTTCGATAAATAGTTTTTACTGTATCTTTTTTATCATCGACTAGTTAAGGCCCGGTAGTACCTACCGGTTGCCCGC
>KB672241.1:4919-17468 GCA_000349105.1 Anopheles epiroticus | reverse complement strand
CATACAAAAAAACTGGCTTAGGTCATCATAGACCCCAGTATTAGAAAAAAGAACGAGAGCGCATCTCTCGTCCGTCTTTATACTACACGATCTTTCCCGATCGAGCCCGAGTGCGCGTACGTGTTCCCGGTTAACCCGAATTCGAGGTGCCCATGCAGCAAGCGCTTAGGGCGTTACACGCGTTTGTAACATTCTCCCCATCAGTGGCAACTCCTAGTAGACACTCAAACTTCCTTATCGCTGTCTAAAGTTTGTTGCATGGTTGTTTCTCTACACTGTCCCTGCTGATGTCAGAGTCCGCATTGTTCCCGTTATTTTCTTTGACCCTTACATCTCGCACCGCCAGCTTAGTTGCCGGCCGCTCTAAGATCCCGTTGGCGGTCTGTACCGAAGCTCGCCTGACTTGCCCATCGGCGGAGTGCACTACCGCTAGTACGCGTCCCTTTGGCCAGTTGTTGCGTGGCAGGTTCGCGTCCACGATAACCACGAGGTCTCCTTCCTTTATCGGCTGCACCGGTTGGAACCATTTTGAACGACGGGTGAGCGTCGGCAGATAGTCTGTAACCCATCTCTTCCAGAAGAGGTCAGCGTTTCGTTGGGCCGATTTCCACACCGATGCTACTGTTGTTGGCGTATCGTCAAATGGAACAGGAGGTTTGGTACCGTCGGAACTTCCTAGTAGGAGGTGGTTTGGCGTTATGGGGACATCCATCTCATCGTTTAGCGATACATAGGTTAGCGGTCGTGAGTTCACGATCATCTCCACTTCCGCTAGTGTAGATCGTAGCACCTCATCCGATGGTAATTGTGGTAGGTTGAACTCGTTCAGAATACGCTTAACTGACCGTACGAGGCGCTCCCAACACCCTCCAAAATGAGGGGCAGCTGGTGGGTTGACGGTCCACCTAAAATTCGAACTGCAAAACTGTAGCATTAGTTCGTCTTCATTTACCTCTAGCAGGGCGTCTTTCAGTTCTCGTGATGCAGCAACGAAATTCGTCCCTCGATCGCTGATGATTTCTCTTGACGGTCCTCGCCGTGCTATGAAGCGACGTATGGCCAGGATGCAGGATGATGTGTTGAGTGAATGTGCCAACTCAAGGTGGATGGCACGAGTAGTTAGGCATGTGAAGATAGCTCCCCATCGTTTTTCCTTCCGGCGTCCCACGACCACTGACATTGGTCCGAAATAGTCCAGCCCAGTATATGTGAAGGCACGTTGTCCAACTGCTGTTCGGCATCTGGGGATGCTCCCCATCATCGGTGGATTCGGCGCTGCCCTCGCGTTCTTGCAGTGCTGACAGGAATGACGGATTCGATTGTACTCCGCCAGGATGCGTGGAATGTAATACCTCGCACGGAGCTCGTTGACAACTGTACGATGATTGCAGTGACGGTACTGCTGGTGATAGGCTAGCAGTACTAGCCCCGTAACGTGGTGTCTTCTAGGCAGGATCACGGGTCTTCGGAACGATTCATCAACCAGTGAACAGTTGTCTAGGCGTCCTGTCATCCTTATTACACCATGCTCGTCCAGTTCTGGAGACAATTGATAAAGAACGCTACCTTTCTTAATCACCCTCGAGCGAAGGTCATTCTTTCCTGCGCGTTTCTTCAATAGCTTTACTTCTTCAGGGAAGGCTTCCAGTTGAACTAGCTTTACTATGATGTGTTCCTATGATGCGAGCTCTTCCTGTGCCAAGGGTCCTCTCATGGTTGCAACCTTAGCTACTCGACGTCGAACGTTTTTGATGAACCGGATCACGTAGCCTACAGCCCTTACGAGTCTCGTCCATCTGGAAAATCTAGCAAATTATATTAGAGTTTCGAGAGTAGAATGGTGATGCACGTTGCACCTAAGCTCTTCCGAAGTTTCCATTGGATTCAAACTCGTTGCGGGCCATTCGTTCTCAGGACTCCATAGGAACTGAGGCCCACGGAACCACCTGCTCAGCGGGCTCATATCAGGAGTTTTCTGTCACTTCGTTCCCTCATCGGCGACGTTTGATTTAGTGGAGAGCCATCTCCACTCGTCAACGTTCGTTGACTCGATAAGCTCGCTAATCCGAAATGCGACAAACGGGCTATACTTCCGATGGTCCGATTTAATCCAGCTCATTACGTTTTTGGAGTCCGTCCAGAATACTCTTTGTGTGATCTTAAGCCGGTGTGACTCAGCAACGCTCGTCGCAAAACGAGCCCCAATCACGGCAGCTTGCAACTCTAGACGCGGGATCGACAGGTACTTAAGCGGAGCGACGCGTGTTTTCGATCCAATAAGCGAGCACTCGATTACGTTGTCCTCATTGAAGCGGAAGTAAGCCACTGCTGCCATGCCATTCTCGCTGGCATCACAGAAGATGTGCATCTGTATGTCCCGTACTGCAGCAGACGTATTCAACCGGTAGCAGCGTGGGATCCTGACGGACTGGAGCGATGGTAACACGTTGACCCACTTGTGCCATTTATCTGCACAATCATTTTTAATCTGTTCATCCCAGCTATAGCCTGCACGCCAAATTTCCTGGAGCAAGATCTTCATGAACATTAGGAAATTTCCAACAAGACCTAGGGGATCATAAATCAGCATTAGTGTGCGCAGTACTTCCCGCTTTGTCGGCATCCTCGAGCCGGATAGAAGCTCCTCATCGTGTTTCAAGTTTAAGCGGAAGGTAAACGAATCCGAGGCGGTTTCCCACCACATGCCTAAAACCTTTTCAGCCGATGTTTCCAATGCTACACCTCGACTATCCTCCTGGCTGACTCCCCATCGTAGCTGCTTCAGCACATCTTGCGAATTCGACACCCAATTCCGTATTTCAAATCCTGCTTGTGCGTGGATATGACGTACCGTTTCAGCAAGTTGCGCAGCTTCCTTGTTCGTTTCTGCGCTGGCCAACATATCGTCCACATAGTGCTCATGCTTTATGCGCTCGGCTGCTCGCGGAAATCGAGAGGAAAATCTGTCAGCTTTAATATTTTTTACAAAATGAGCACTACCTGGTGAACATGTGGCGCCGAAGGTCATTACTGTTTCTGCATATGTGGTGGGTTCTTTATTTGGTGTCTCGTTTTCATCCCAGAAGAAAAGTTGACTGCGTTGATCTTCCGCCTTCATCTTTACTTGGAAGAACATCTCTCTGATGTCTCCAGCAACGGCTACACGAAACTCCCGAAATTTATGAAGAACGCTCACTAGTCCAGTCAGCTGATCCGGTCCTGAGAGTAGAAAGGAATTTAGGCTCACCCCACAAACCTTCGCTGCCGCATCAAAGACCATGCGTAGTTTCCCCAGCTTGTTAGAGTTTACCACGGGGAATATTGGTAAATACCAGTCACGCGGCTTTCTTTCCGCCAGCTCTTGGTCTGCCACACGTCGGATGTACCCCTTTTTTTCGTAGTCTCTCATTTTATCCTTTGTAGCAGCAGCTAGCACAGCGTCCCTTTCCATCTTCTTTCTCAAGCACATGTAACGCCGCAACGCCATGTCCTTATTACAGGGCAATCGAATGCCCTCGTGTTTCCAGAGCAGACCTGTTTCGTAGTGGCCAGACTTGAACCGAGTCTCCCTCGTTAGTATTTCAATTGCCCTGCTGTCCTCAGTAGAAATTAGCGTTTGGGATGGGCTTACAGTGCCAAGAGACTCAATGGCAAAATGTCTCTTCACGGCGTCGGTTAGAGCTTCAATGTCGGTTTCCTCGCACTCACATATGTGAAGGCATTGCTTGTTAGTATCGGCCGTCTTAGAAGCTATCGAGCAGGGTCCGTAAACCGTCCACCCGAGTCGAGTTTTTAAAGCAATTGGCTCGTTGGCTTTGCCCTCTTTTGTTCTTAACGGTTTGCCGAAGCTGCTGTTATTCGTCCCAATAAGAATACGTGGTGTTACGCTGTGATACGTCTCGAAGGGAACGTTACGAAGGTGATCGTACCTTGATGTGAGCTGCTCGGCGGATACCGATTGTATGGGAAGTGAAATATCCCTCAAAGTATGCGCCTTTGGTATTTCATACACAGCGCACAGTGGTCCAGCTTTGAACAATGTGCGGACATCGCATATCTTCGATGGAATTTTTGAGTGTTTTCTTGAGATTTCTTTTGTAGTTACTTTTTATCGATCTCTTAGTATGTTTGGTTCTTTGGACATCCAGATGGCGCCACTGTATAAGTAGAGTAAAACGTTAAACAGTCATTTGGTACACAATTCCATATTTAATACTATTATTCAGTGATAACAATCATATCGCTCATTAGTACTTATCTAAGTTTAAGGATTCATTACATTGGTCTAAACTTTCATATATACATTCTAAGGAATTATTGAAATCATCTTCATCATCTGCAGGATTTACACCTTCGAATTCAAAAAATGATTGAACTTGCTCTGGATAGCAACTGTTAGATTTACGTTGAATTCGTTTACCTAATGAGAGAGTGCTTATATAAGGATCACTTGTATATATAGCACGCATAAAAATATCCAACAGGTTTTTCTCCCTGGTACATTTACGAGCATGGTTTTCCCTATCATTTCTAAATATCTTATGTCGCGATTCGCTACCTTCTTCTCCTACGCTGCCTAGTGGTACTGGTGTATATAAAATTAGATCGCCTATGTGTGCTAATATTTTGTATATTGTAGATGGAATTTTATACCAATTATACATGTCTGTAAACCTACGATATGTTTCTTTGCAGTATACTGTCATTTTTTGTACATTTAATGGACGTTGACTGTTGATGGCTATTAGTATATTACGGAACCTAATAATTAAATCTTCATCTATGTCTAACGTAGTACTTGCAAGATTTGGCTTTGCAAAAATTCTTCGGCATACATTGCCTGTTGTGGTCGTTCCTGCAGAACCAGCTCGTACTTGGTCAACTTTGACACCAAACGCAGTATACAGTCTCTTAACAACTAATTCTTTTCTTGCTTTATATGCTGCTCGGTACTGATCGGTTACTTTCCATTGTTTAAAATCGATTCGATACGAAATGTGAAGAATACATTCAAAAAATCGTATCCAACAATGGAGTGGTGAAGCTCCATGATATAATGATTCTTCCCTAGGACTAAATCCAATTTCCAGCAAACTAATTTCATTCATTTCATTAGGTTTTGCTCCACAAACCTGGCAACAACTGGAAGGAACATCTGTGATGTACGAACCCAAAATATTTCTTTATCCTCTAAGGCAGCATTTTCTAACCTAAGTTGAATTGGACTCATTGAAACTACCAACATATTTGAATCGTCAATAGATTCGTCTGAAAATCGTTGATGATATTGAGAATGACCCGATGATCCATCCATGCCCCAAGCAAATATAAATTTTAAGTTAATGTTTTCTAAATTATTTCTATCCATATATGCATTAATACTTTGTTTTTCTAAATCTAGTATTCTTTGTACAGTCAAATTAACTAACGACTGCAATGCAACCTTTACTGAGCTTTCTGTAACCTGGAGGGCTTCAGTAGGTGGTGAACACATCTTTTTAGCATTAAGTATTTCATTATAGCTAGAAAAAATCGAGGGGCATGTTTGTCTAATTAAACAATACTGTTTTTTGCTAAAATTTCCATCGATGAAAAATGCCAGTGCATTCTCTTTGTTTTTCATATCACAAGTAATTTCCTCTTGCAGTGATTTCAGCATAACACAAATGTTGCAGTGATTTCAGCATTTGTGTTATTGAATTAGCCACAATTCGATTTTTTTGCTGAATAGCTACTTTTCTAGTGTACATTAAAGCTTAATCTAAGGGCCGGCTCGGTGGTCCAATGGTAACGGCGTAGGGCTGTCAAAAGGCCCGTCGCCGGTTCGAATCTCATTCGGACCACTACCGCCCCCCATACGCAGGATTGACTATTCTATGGGTACACTTAGTCACAACTCCCCATACGCAGGATTTACAATCTTGATATGGACGAGTACACTTAGTCACACAATATGGCCTGGCCGTCACTACAGAATAAAAAAAAAGCTTCATCTAACGTTTCGCACTTTAGGGTGTTGACCATTTGAGCTATTCTTGGCCGTTTTTGTCTGGTACTGAGTGTGTTAAATGGCCTTTTGATTTTCATTCTATTTGACATTTGATTAGTTGCACTTTGGTTATATTGAACTATGAATACTGCATTTAACCAAGCAAGATTAGTCTTTTCAAATTTGATCTTATCTCTTTTTGATTTCCTCCAATAATATTTTGCATGTTTTTCTAATAAAACGATTTGATGTCGCACTACGCCTTCGTCGAATTCTGAAGATGTTTTATTCCTTATAAACTGCAGCGCTCGCTGTACATTCTCTCGGGATGGTTGTTTGAAATCAAAATGTGCTACTATTTCACGGTTATTTATGTTTACCATGCTTTATTGAAAATCAATGTAATGGAAACACGTTAACTGAGAATTAATATCGTTTGCATCCGTCTGCAGATGTCAATTGAAAGTTCAATTACCTGATGCCGTTTTACACTCCTACCAGAAAAATAAATTATCCGTGGTGACACTAACCAAATCTTCGATCGTAGCGCAATATCTGTTTAGTTAAATTCTATTCTTTCTCCTGGAGTCACTTTTGACAACACTTCTACTTGTAAAGACTTCTGCAATGCTACTGAATTGCCATCGCGTTCACTTTCCGTAGCAATCAGTATAAAAATCACCAGTCAATACCTGTTCGTGCAAGTACATATGCTTCATTGGAAAAACAGTATTGAACTGTTCAAAAAGTTAAATCCAGTTCAAACCAGTTAAATCCACTCCTTCCTAGTCTGTGTCATTTTCCGTCTCTTTTCCCCAATTCTTTTCACATTTCGCACAATTCCCCCCTTACCCTCCCTGCTCGAATAGCCTCTTCCCCCTTTCATTTCAATCATTTGTGATTTGGATGCTCATGTTTTAATACTCATAACTCAAAGAGGGGCACCTAGGAGCAGCTGAAATATTCACAAAAGTTGCATAAGATGTCAAATAAAATATATGCATGTATGTCAATAGCAGCAAACGGCAGCAAAAAAAGTGCTGGACTAGGAAAGTTTATGTATTGTAAAAATTATGGGGTTTTTTGACTATGTTCTAAAAATAATCATAAAGTTTTCAATAATTTTCATATTTTGATGTTATAGTTTGGAAGTATATTAAAAAATCTTTCCAACGATGTGTAATTTGTTTAATAAATAGTTTAGAATACATATTTTTTTAAGCTTGAAAACACGACGTAATTCTTAAAAAAAATCACGCAATAGAAATAATTTCCGACTTCACTCGATAATAACTTTTATGTTTATCGATGAAATTGTTTTATATTTCAGATTTTTCATGTACAACTATCCTACTTTTGATAAATATACTTGTTAAGCCAATCCATTACAAAAACAAATTTACCCAATGTCCGCCCCTGGACCATCGTGCAGCGGCGCCATCATAATCACCCGAGATACGGAGTGACACCTTAACCGATCCCACTTCGCTCCTGGTCGTGTTGCCAGTCCATTTAAGACAAAGAGGACTAGGAGCGCCTACGAGATCGAGCTCTTTTAGCAACGATTGGTCCATGAAGGTAGCCGAGGATCCACTATCAATGAACGCAAAGGTTCGAACCGTTTTGTTCGAGCCGTAAAGGACAACTGGTAAATACTGGAAGAGAATTCCGTCACTCGTGCCACAATGGGTCAAACAATGCCCTTGCGTTGATGCGACCGAACGATTGAGGCGTTCGCCCAGTTGAGTATCCTCGCTCTCCTCGTGCAACAAAGGATGGTGCATTCCATCGCACCCATTTCGCCTGCACGCCGTCCGCACATAGCATCCATTCCGATGTGATTTCAAACATTTTCTGCACATCTCCTGTCTCCGTACGAAAGCTCGCCTGTCGGTAGGGGTTAGATCGAGAAACCGGTAACATTCGACCAAGTGGCGACATGAACCACGACACATTACGCATGGTCGTTCTGTTGATGTTACGGGGTGAAGAGCGGCCTCATGAAGGTTCATGTAAGCGCGTGTCCTTCTGGGTGGTGGTCGTACGGCCATCGTGTTGTTAGTTTGGTTTGTTATAGTTACGTTAGAATTAGCACTCACCTCGAGACTCGCACCCTCACCTATCTCCGCGATCCACTTACCGAACTCCATCAGCGTTGCTTCGGGAAGTTGTCGTTTGTACCGCCCCCATTCCAGGCGGGTTGTCGGAGGAAGCTTCGCTGCTAATTCCTTCAGCAAGGCCACGTTACACATGTAGTCTCGCAGGCCGGAGACACGGATTGCAGCGCACATTTTCCGAACTGCTGACCCAAACGATGCAATCGTTTCCAGCTTCTCGATCCTGGGAGCTGGCATCTGCGTCACCTTCTCGATCAGGCTTTCAATAATCTGTTCCGGTCTTCCGAACTCGGTTTCCAGCACGCGTAGCGTCTCGTCTAAGCTGTGGGGTAGCAGCAAAAGGTCTTCCACGGCTTCCAGTGCAGGTTCACGCAGCGCCCTTTGTAAACGGAGCAGGTTCTCCTCTTCCGTAAATCCACATGCGATAGTCGACCGCTTAAAATGCGCGTAGAAAATCGGCCACTCGGAAATCGTGCCGTTAAATACGGGAAGGTCGTGTCCGATCGCGTTCCTTGCGTTTCCGTGGCTTTGATTTATTACCGTGTTTCCAAAACCAGCGTTTGTCGATGGTGACGCGTGGTGGACACCGCCATTTGCAGTACACGGCGTCACAAAATGGTGCTGCCTTGCGCGGCAGTTTTCACGATCCCCTGCAATAGAACTATCTATCGCACGCCGCCATTCCGCATATTCTCGTTCCTGGGCCGCTTTCTGGTCATATATCCACGTGGGGTCGTACCGTGGTGGAATACTTACTCGGCTTCCCAAGGGAGTTGTAGGATAATGAACCGTCCGGGGGTCCGCCATGTCGCCGCCATCGCGTTTTGTCAGGGACGCCATACCGACCCGGTCCGTTTCGGCTAACCACGCCGTCGTTTTCTCCGTTTGGCTCGTCGTGAGCATATCTTGCCGAGCGAGTTGACGCGTGATTTCGAGCTCACGTTCCTCGAACTCGATCTCTTTACGAGCCTTCTCCGCCTCAAACTCTAGCCTTTCGAGCTCGAGTTTTCTTCTACGCACAGCCAATTCACGGATAGCTATCGAGTCGAGACTGGGCGATGCTCCAGATGAACCCGGCGTTGCGTCCTTTGTCTCGATGCCAACCGTCCACGCTGTCGAGCTCGCCGATGGTCCAGCCTGCGGCTCTTGCTGCTCAGCCACCTGCTCGCCTGGAGCAACAACCTCGGCTCCGTCGCTTATCATTTTGGCACTGAATGTCTTTCCCTCGTTTCACTGGTTCGATCTTCGCGTTACTTCCCGCACCGTCTTTCGCCACGCTCCGAAGGTTTACTAAGCGTTGTTTTCACTAGCTCACACTTTACTCCCGAGACTTACAAAACGACAAGCGGCGACTTAACTGGAAACTTCTTCGCTATGATAGATGTATATTAAATACTGAGAAACGTTCTTTGTAGAATGTTGCGAATGCAACCTAGCGAATAATTTAACACGGGTTTTTTAGCTGTTTCAGACGCTACAAAGAACGTGTCCCTTTATTCGCCAGTATTAGAAAAAAGAACGAGAGCGCATCTCTCGTCCGTCTTTATACTACACGATCTTTCCCGATCGAGCCCGAGTGCGCGTACGTGTTCCCGGTTAACCCGAATTCGAGGTGCCCATGCAGCAAGCGCTTAGGGCGTTACACGCGTTTGTAACACTATTCTTAATCTTAGATCCTCCTAATCTAATCTTACTCGTTACATTTGAATTTGCTAACAGTTTCTTTATTGTATAATTACGACGTACATTTTTTATTGACGGTTTTCTTTCAACATAGGACTTTGGCAACTTTAACAGCTAAAATTGAATCATTTACAGCTGTTCCCAAACTTTTAATCAAACGAATGGTAGTCTAAAATATTTGAAGTGCTATGAGAAGGCCGCAATAAGGACGGCACATTGATGTCAGTAGAGAACCGTGATGTCACAATGAAACATAAAATGCTTAAGGATCACTTGGTAATGTATTTATTTTTTCGAAGATAATTAAATAACATCAATTTAAATTGTTTATTAATGTTCTTTAACGCTTTTTTCGCACTAACAGGTTCAGGAAAGACGAAGCCCGACGGTGAAATTTCTAACAAACTGCAGGTGTATCGACGGCTTTGTTGATAATCAATACACAACAACAAGGAGAAAGCGGATGACGCGAGATGTCATCCTGTTGCCCAAGAATGTATAAAGAAAGCCACACAAGCACAATTATAAGGTCAACTTTATCAATAACTTTGGTAATGTAATTTTACAATGGTGGCGATGTTCGAAGACTTCTATGAAAAGGCACGGAGTGAAGTAGTATTGTACAAAAATTGCATGAGGTACTTTTACTTTTCTTTACCGCACGCCGGTGGAGTTTATTTAAAGTATTTCTAGCTACCTATGCTATGGAGAGTAAATAGCAAATATTCTGTCGTCCTGGAAGAAAGTAATGAATTATATAAATCCAGCTCCGCACTGTAGTTCACACACCCAGAAGAATAGACTAAAGACGTGAGAAAGTTGGAACAACTCAGAAAACGTGTATCGTGTCATCATCAGCACAGTTTATGCCGAGTATAAATGTAAGTACTGCTTACTTGCTATTTTAAGGAACCAACATTGGCTATCGTTACTATACAGGTGTCTTTTCTTTCCTTCGCAGAGCCTGAACATTAACGTGATCCTGGCACGTGCATTACAGATACTGGTACCGAATACTTAAATGTGTCCTACAAAATAATCTGATGACGACCAAAATTTACAAGGAAACAAATGAGAAGCAACTGTTCCGCGTTTCAACAGTAGTTTCGAGGACAGATAAGGATTATACAAGCGTAACGATTTTACTTACGGAAGCGGAACTGAATTACTTGCTTCCTTAGTGTAGTGTTTAAGAAGAATTTTCGTTGGCGACGCCAATCTGCACATTTGTCTATGTCTAACATTCATACACAGATCAAATCAAACAACTAGGCTGGATGATAGTACTGAAAGATAGATTAGTTAGAATAGAAATTGGCAACTTGGGCAACAAGTCTGTAGTAACTTTCAATAATACCTCAATAGTTCAATTCAACAATTATTTATTTATCTTTAGTAGTTCACTTACGTAACGTACCTAATCCAATCGTATCGTATTTAACGTACCTAATCCAATTCGTAGCCGTCATAATTCGTAATAATCGTATTTAACGTACCTAATCCAATTTTTCCTATGGTACTATGCTTACTTAATCAACCTCTTAACGTACCTAATCCAATTTTTCCTATATAACTATGCTTACTTATTAATCCACCTACTTACATATTCTTACTCTCTTTTTTTCTTTTTTGTGTACGAACCACGGCTAACACTTTTTATCGTTCGTTTCCTTCCAGCACACGTTTTTGAATTGTTCAACTTCGTTTTAATGAACAATTCAACCTCTGCAGCTATCACTACTGGTCCATTTGGCACGCGTCCTACATTTTGCAAAAGCCTAAGAACATTTCCATAATCTTTGAATGCTATTTTCCCCCCTCTCCCACTCCAGCAGCATTCGGTAAGGAATAACCGATTAAACATCAAATACAGCGCCTCGTGCATTCTTTGCTTAACGTGTGTGGCGCTGATTTGTGCAATCAGTTGTTCCTTCGTTTCTTGGAAATGTGTGGCCTCCGTCAATTTTTCCTCCAGCTCCTGCAATTCTCGTTTACACGAGATTCATGAAAAAAGCATCACATCACTTCCCGGAAGAGGCTCTGATGTGGGTTGCATCTCTACTGAGGGTGTTGGCGGAAAATTATGACGGTGCTGAGACATTTCTAAGATTTCGGCCGTCTGCTGCTGGAGCGTTTGTACCATTTTGCTAAGCGTGTAAATTTTGAAGCGCTATTTCCCCGCATTGGCATTTAGCTGCACATTTACCCTGGCTTACGTTCATCTGCAATCAAAAAAATATTTTATGAGGTAAGGAAGTTAAGCTTAAACCTTTACATTGCGTTTAATTAATCTATACATACGGTATAAATCAACAGGTGGAATGATTGATGGTTTGGAACGAGCAAAGGAATTCCTCAAATGCAGGATAACTTTCGATCTGAAAGTAAGCATAAAATATATTTATTATACATATTCGTTGTAATTTCTTCACTAATACAATTTTGTTTTTTTTTTTTTTTATTACCTTTCGTTGCAGACAATTAAGCCCAAAGTTGCAATCACCAAAACAGAATGCGGTTGAAGCTATGCCGATGTGGTACGCAGCACGAGTATTTCACACAATGATTTTTTTAATCGTATGTTTATTTTAATCGTATGTTTATATCACAGTGTAGTTGAATTCTATAACGTAAGGTTTGGGCATACGCGACAGCGCTCATTTCGCTCTCATCGAACTCAGCTTCGCCTTCATCTCGGAGTTCCATCTATACCCTGAAGGTGAGATGAAGGCGAGATGAAGGCGAATCGTTCCATGCGTT
>KB672240.1:0-15262 GCA_000349105.1 Anopheles epiroticus | reverse complement strand
TTTTTTTTTACATTTTTATGGTTTCAAGCGTTTCTTTTCTTAGCGTTTTTAAGCTCCTTGAAGCGCTTTGCATAACAATCAAAATGCTTCTTAAATGATTGCCATTTAAGCTATATCACCACCAGGTTGGAAATGTTGATTGGTTATTGCATTTAAAGTCAAATGTTGCTCATATTTCCTGAGTTCTATAGCTTAAATAAACGTATCAGATGCTTTTTTTCACACAGAAAGATTCCTGATTAATTAATGCTTTTTAATATCTTAGCAATCAACATCATTAAGCAATGAATCGAATGTTGTGTTTCGTGGTATCTGACGTTTGTTTCAACGAAATCAATGATTGTTCAATAGAAGTGTACTGCGTAACAAACACAGGTGAACGTGTATGTAACTGTGTTTTACAAAATCCCTGTTTGACGAGTTATTACTACTTGTGCAATTTTTTATAACAATTTTGTTGCATTAATGATTGAGTGAATGATATTGTATCGTTATTTTTAATGTGTTTTTTACAATAATCACAGAGAAAACCCTATACTCTGCAATGCTGCTGCTCTTGTTTCATTCGCTTTAATGTACGGCGTGAAAAGATTCAATCAAGGCCTGGGTGGGACAAGCAGTAGCGCCATAACTCAATATGGATACTCAGAGACATATCCTGCCTTCGGTGGTGGGAAATAATAATAAAATTAATCATAACCGCTCGCTTAACTGTACCCGTAGTTTGTGCCTTCGCACCAAGCGGTTTCGGGCCAGCCTACTAGTAGTTTGATTAATACCAATTGATCATTAATTATTTCGAAACATAATTTTATTATACTATCTACGATCGCTCATCGATCTTGCCGCGGTGCTCGAAGCGACAGACCGCTAGCGATGGGGCGTGTGATTTACTCTTTCTCTCTTTTGGGTCAATAAAAAAAGAATATCTACCCAGCATCCCAGTCGTAGCCAACGTACTGACTGGTCGGTAGCGACAGACATCGCTCGAAGGCACTTTGCTGCCCTCCAATGTGATCACCATCCCGCTCCAATCAATATACTAATCATGCTCCGTCCAGCTCGAACAGCAATAATTCGCAAAACAAATAATTCTGCTCGCGGGCTATTCTCGAGATGTGCCCGTGGGAGTGCGTTTTAGTTTTTTCGTTTGGTGTTCGAAAAGAACATTGGCAAAATTACGGTTCTATATTCCCATTGGGCCAGCAAAGCACACGTAGTTGAAGCGAATTCTCCAGGGACGGTTAGAAGTTCATTATTAAATTACAGCATATTAAGATGCCGAGTTTTTTGTTGCTGCTGTTGTTGAGTTTTCTCGTTCACTCCTGCAGACGTCGTTTTCCTCCTGTGTGTCCGCTCTTAGTTCACAGCCGTCGTTCGATTTCCAGGCGGAAGACAACCTATCCCTCTTCATGTTACAAGAAGGAATGGTGGAAGTGTAACCCAAATCTTCGCGCATCGCCATTAATTTTCCACCGTTATTGTGGTTTTTTTATATTGCCCTTCAGCTTCCTGTCCCTTGTGTCCGACACTAAATAGCTCTCCATCAGCATTAAATCAAGCGGAAGCGTTGACCGGACACATCAGTTCAGAAGAAAAAGTGGCAATAAGGGAAGGTTGGTGCCTTGCTAGAGAGAACAGCGAGGAACAAACAAGGCCGAGCCATAATTGATGGGTGATTTTCACTAGGTGTGGTGGTGGTATTTATTTTTTCACGCCTGCGTCTGTTGCAACTCGGTCATGAAAAAGGTTGGGCGACGGTTTTGTTTAGTGTTTCTAGGGCTTGACATATGGTCAACTTAATTATACACCTCGGAAGCAGTAGTAACACCTTTTGGGCAGCAACAACACCTATAACACAAATTTTCCTGTGCTGTTGTCAGTGATTTCAGGGAATCGATCAACTAGATCTACTCGATTGTTTGATTACCAGATTAACAGTATAATTATAGCAGAAGAATATTCTTAATTTTATTTGTTTAATGTTCACACTAGTACAAGAAAATGTCTGTAAAGAAGATCTTAAAAATAGGTAAAACGTCTTATTCGATCTAATTTTATTGTGGCCTCTTCGAATAGATTATTTTAATGATGATTAAATCATCAATGAAATTCGTAAATTCAAAGATCCTTTCTATCTTTTACTTTGGACAGAATGATAGGTATAATACCAATGAGTTTTCTTGTTCGTTCCAAAAAGATACACCTTTGATATTTTAGCCTCGTACCTCAATGTTTTACGTCCGCATTAACATTGACTACTTTGCATTCAGAGGTTCCCTGCCATTTAGGTAAAACGTTCATTTATGTACGCAAAGGGAGGCATTTATCTACGGCAAACCTAAGGTACTATATATGGCCAAAATCGGTGGGGTCGTTCACACATGGCACCATATTAAGGACGACATATTAAGGCTTGACAATGCCATAAACAGTGAATTACATTGTTTGTATTATGATCGCCTAGCACTGAAGATTGTTTTTTCTTAAATAGGGTATGTTTTCGAATATGTAGACAGTTCATTTGTATCATTCATTCGTTCTTAATTTAAACATTTAAGTGTTGTTTAGTCTATCTGTAATCGGCGACTGATCGTATACAATTCAATTTTCTAATTTGTTTTTTATTAGTTTGAAAATGTTTCAGTGCCTTAAAGAGCATTGTAGGAATTTTCACTGAATGTGAAGTCACAATTCGTGTGATATCAGACGGAAGGATTTATTGTGTTGCGCGCTTGAGGTACAATTTGCTACTGTTTATTCACTGGTCCGGTTACAAAATTCATTCGTGAGTTCATCCCTCATGTTCATCCATAATTTCGTATGTCTTCAATTTTGCGTCAGATTTATACAGTTAACTTCTAGTGTTATCTAAATGCTGTATAACTGTATAACACAAATTCAAATCCAAATTCTATGTTGATGCATTCCTATTGCTAACAACCGTAGCTAACATTGTGGAGCAAATTATCTTGATTAACTTCCACATGATGATAACCAAAGTTGTCATCATTTATTTATGACATTTTCGTGTCTTAGAAAGACCATCAGAAAGAAAAAGAGATTTTTAGGCAAAAAGAAGAATCTTCGAACTTTGCAGACAACATTATTTCTGTTGCATAATGTCAAGTGAAGTTCGCGATACGTCGATACACATATTTAATTAACATCGAGTTCCATAATTCCAACAGAACCCGCACTGAAGAGCATGGAAGTTTGACAGTAAAAAAACCCGACGTCCAGACATTGCATTAAAACCAACCAAACAAACTTTAGGTGCGTGACCATCGGTCAGAAAAGATGTCCACAACCAACAAACGAGGCGCTGATGTCGAGACAACAAAAAAAAAAATAAAATAAACGCACAGAGGAAAATGTAATTTATTTTCCATCATTTTCATCTCTCCCACCTCTACCTTCGTTTGGATGACGTTTTTACCAGAGATTCGAGATTCGATTCGTGTTTTCCACTTCCTCCACTGCAAGCGCCCTGTCCCCTGTTTTATTGTTGCAATTTTCTTTACTTACCTGTTTTGACGCATGTTGCAAAAAAAAGGGAAAAGCGTCCAATTTCAGCACCTTGGTGTTGCCGTGTGGTCTCCCTCATTGCCGCTTCGCTAGGTGATCGTGGTCACGTTAAGGTGTATATTTTCTCACACTCAAGCTTTTTTGCACACAAAATCCTCTCCTTTACTTCTGCAAACCGAAGCATCCAGCGTGGATGCTTGTCAGGAAAAAAACTGAAACGGACAATACGATCGCGTGACGCCACGGTGGAGAAAAAAAAGCGAAACGTATTCATCTCACAATTGCACACTGATTTATGGCTTTTTTCCTTCACCCGATACCTTCGGGTGTCCGCGTTTATATTCAGCCAAAGGGCGTTAGTGTTCATCGCTCATCGGTGTCCGTGTCCGATACACGGTGCTTTGGGATTGTTTCCGTGGTACGTGGTAAACAGACACTGGCCCAGTAAGGAAACGCTCGACTTCCATGGACTCGACAGTGCATGGAGATGTTGTAAGCACGTCACCATGATTTAATTGCAAAGAAGCGTGTCGATGAGAAGATGGAAGAAAACGTAAGATCAAATTCATTGTAAAGGGAAGGCAAAAGTTATGTTGTGAGAAGGGCTTGCATGAAAACAAAAAATCATAAAATCATATTACATGCACCTCAAATCGTGCATGGTTTGTTTTAAAATAGAGCGGGATTTCATCGTCCTTTTAAGTTTCGCTCTATGTTTTAATAACTTTTTCTTTCGTTTGTGAACCGCTAAATCACAACGCTGGAAGTTTTAAGAACACATACACCACTTTAGCGTTTTTTCTGTTTGAAGCGCTCGTAGTGCACAACCGGGACTAGTTGGCTAGTTCACTTAGCTTGATGATGGATTTTTGGTTTTATCCGTTGTTCAACGAACGATGACACATGAAAGGAAAATATCATCGTAGGGTAGTGTACGCCACCGACCGCGATGGATGCGCCTGGTGACTGGTGAGCACAGCAGTGCACGGCACAAACTCTCCACAGGTAGCTGCTACTGGTAATGATCGCTGTAAGAGAAGCTTTACTTCGGAAGCTACCACTCTGGTCACACTGTGTGTTGTTGAAGAAAAGGAAAGAAACAAAACGAAAAACTGTTGCTACTGCTGAATGATGCTTTGGCTGGGCCAACTGAAAGGCAGGCGATTTTTCAACTCCACACTTTACCACCTCCTCTGAAAGTCAATTCGTTTTCGTGGGGGAGTCAATTTTGAGACAATTTTTTTTTTTTTTTTTTGGTGGTTTTAGTTGGCTCCTCGTTTGGAGGAGAGTTCTATTCTTGTGCGGCATGGAATGAACTGCGACGACGAAGGTTTGTAAGGGTGGATGTTTATGTTAGGTCGAGTTTATTTTGCTCTTTTGTATACGTTGCGAGTGAATTTAGCTGTCTTGTATGCAAATTTCACTGCGAATTGTCTCACTGATGCTCCATTTGTACTAAGCTTCGTGATGAAGTTTTTGTTACGCTATTTGGGTTGTTATATTTTTCATCCTGTTGCTTACTGCTAGCGTAAGATAAATACAGTTGCCTGGGTTGATTGTCGTACTCCTCGATTTAACATTTCATAATGGTTTTGTTTCCATGGAACGATATAATGTTGGGTGAAACTGCCAGTAAATTGCACTACCGCATAGAAAAAATAAACACAATATTTTTCTATTTCAATATTTTTCTATACAAACGGCCAGGCCGTATTAAAAAGATAGATATGACATTGTACTCTTAAAAAAGCTTAGATTTATATTTTAAAAACATTGTGATAAAATGGTTAAACAACATGCATGAGATTTTTTGGGGGTTCATCAAATTCGAATAATGTAGAATCGTATAATTCTACAATCTATGAATATTGAACGGTTTGTGCGGGTTAAGTATTCTTTCAGCTTGTTCTCGATATGTTTTTAACTTTATATACCACTATCATAGGATAGCACCCCAAAAAACTACTTCTCTCCTCTCATCCTTAACTGATAAAAGTAAAAAAAGATGTTTTTAAATTTCTGCAATTACTACATCTCTGTTTACATCTCGGTCAATATGTCCATGACCATGTAATTTCATAGTTTGATGATAAAACAGCCTTTTGCACATACTGAAAAACTATTTATTCGACATATTTTGTCTGTTGTCAAAATACAGAAATATGTTTCAAATATATTCCTGTGAAAAATTGCTTCATCAATTGTGTCATTATCCTACGAAATACGAAATAAAATACCAATGAAAAATCATTTATTCTTTATTAACCTGATGTCGTGCGGACTTACATAAATATCTTACATAAAGGAAAAATTAGGTACAATGTCCTAGTATTTCTTATTAGAACTCTGTTTAGTACTTTTTTAATGCAGCCTACGAATTCTATCAATCATTGTTAGGACTACCATGAATAACATTCAAGTGTAATTTTCATAAGTCATAAGTCGCTGTGGTCACTGTGAATCGTTCGAACAGACTGATTTTATTTTTCTCTCATTTCATCTGACATTTGAGCTAGGTATTTCGAGTTGCGGTGAGGTTATACATATACAGTTATACAAGGTTTATAGGAGATTACAAATTAAGGAGCTTAAATAATAGGTGTGCTTCATCTATTTTCTACACAAGAAAAATTTTATTTATTGTAAAGAAAAAACGTCTATTATTCAGTAAATCCTGTAACTATGTTATTTTATAGTTTTGAGTTAAGAGTTTATTTTATAGCTTAAAAATAGTATAACTTACGTGATAATACATTTTGATCATATGTTTTAGCAGGAGTCATTCCTGAAAGTTTAACAAAAAGTTAGAAAATAGTCAAAAAGTTAAGTGTCCGACCTTTAATGGGCACAACTATACGAATAGGAAATTCATATTTAAGTGTTAGTTTTTTTCATGATTGTTTGGTCTTGGTAAGCTTAAAAGTTAACATAGTATGGGGTTTTTGGTTGGAAATACAGGCGAATATCTTTTTCACCCAAAACACGTCGCATTTCCTTCGTTCCCATTATTTATAGGACTGATGCACCTTTGTTTGCAGTACTCCCCGTTTACAATGGGTTGAATTTTCATTTACTTGCTTGCTGCACACCTTTTTGTCGTGGTCAGTTGTGGCCCTCGTGCCTTCGCCCCATGCGAACTGTCATAGTGGAAAAAGGTACAGAATTGCTAGTGCGGCTGGCAGGTGTGATGCATTCTTTGGCTCGCTTTCTCGTACCGTCGTCCGTGCAATCCGTCCGTAATCGTGATAAAGATCGATTGCGAAACAGTAATAACAATAAACTAGTCTTCCTTGCACTGCATTCTCTTGACGTCGGATTGAGAAACCATACCGCAAGAAAAGCGGTGTGCCAACGCTTCGTTGATGTGTGACGTATAGCACCTTTTAGAAAAATTACTCCTCGGCTAGGTCTCGGTGGGTTGGAACTGGAATAGTAAATAAATTGCACGCGAAGGCAATAAATTATTTGGCTTAGCGTTGAAGAAAAACGGAGTGGAACGTTCTCTTAGCGATTCGAATAAATCTCCTCGCCTCGTTTCTCGTTTCATTCCATTTCGAAAGCGCATATAATGATGATTAGTCACCGTGTGGCAAATGGTTTGAAAGTGCAGTAAATCAATTCTTGGCTCTTGGGTAAATGATTGATTTAAGATTCAATCGAATTTCGTGGTGTATCAAATTGTATATGGTTGAAGAATTTGTTTTTAATTGAAGAAAATACCATAGTAATTTATGAACATTAAACTATGTGTCATTTAGTATTTTCCAACCTTAACTACATTAAACGTTCAAAAATGTTAATTCTTTTCTTGTTTCTTGTTGTTGTTTTTTCAGGTATGTTTTACAACTATTCTCGACATGGAAAAGGGAGTAATAAAGCAAGGACATAAAGTTCGTATAACATTTAGCTCATTATGTTACGTATTGAATCACTTCTCAAGTGATTCTTCACTTTCACTTCACTTACAATATTAAATGTCATTTTTTAGAAAAGCCGGAAATTATGGTTCGAAGTATATAGTAAATGGTTGCTTTCTCTTTCTTTCCGTTTCCATTCTATTTTCTCCTTTAAAAGGTATTTTTAATGAATTTCTGGCAGGTACTAACCAACAATCGATTTCCGGTTTTTATTGTCCGCCTGTCTACTCGACCCGGAACCGGAAAATGGTTAAACATTTGACTATAGAAAAGACACTTTTCTTCTTAGTACTTTCCGTGAACTGGATCGCACGTCCACTGGACAGGATCAAGTACCATTGATATTATCATATCCGGTCAATGAACGCGGTAAAAGAGGAGTAAAGTTGAACAGAATATAGTAAGGTTGTGGTAGGTTATTGTGGTGTCTGGAAGAGTTTGGTTCTTGGTGAAGCAGCCTCTCTCGAGAACAAGCTGCTCTTATACTAGCAAGTTTTATTAATTTGATTGCTCATTAAGAACCTCCAACAGCCTTCGGGAGCGGTAGTCACTCGTTGAGTGAAGTGTCTGTTTTGAGCAAACAAGAGATGTAGTTATCGATTGGTTTCGGTCTGGTGGCAGAACGTCTTAAAATATCCGCTTTTGTGTATGTGAAAAGCACGTTGCGGTCGGAAGGATAATGACGCCACCAGCGATGAAAAGCTGGAACTATTCTTATTACTTCAACTCATTAACATCGGCGAAGGGAATGCCCCTGAAGGAGTTTTTATCTCAAGCTCGGTTTTAATTATGGTTTCGCTGGTAACGTCTAAATAAGGACTGGAATGCATTGAGGAAGGTTTTACTGCACGATGAATGTGAAATGCAATACATAAGATCCAAGGGATTCGGTTTCGTTTCCTAATAACATACAAAATGGCGCTAATTGCATAGTGCTGTTGAGAGTGCATCATCCGGTTCATTGAGTTTCTCCATTCCAATCCTGTTCTATTCTTCAGTCCATCTCCTTATATATGTGTTAAGATTCGCTCTAGAAAAGTCTCGTATTACTTTGGTTTGAAATAGAATACGCTCGGGGCGCACGATGGTCCACGGGCGGACATTGGGTTTTTTTTGTAATAGATTGGTTTAACAAGCATATTTATCAAAAGTAGGATAGTTGTACATAAAACATCTGAAATATAAAACGATTTCATCAATAAATATAAAAGTTATTATCGAGTGAAGTCGAAAATTATTTCTATTGCGTGATTTTTTGAAGAATTACATCGTGTTTTTTAGCTTATAAAAAATATACATATTCCAAACTATTCATTAAACAAATTACGCATCGTTGGAAAGATTTTTTTATATACTTCCAAACTATAGCACCAAAATATGAAAATTATTGCAAATGTTACGATTATTTTTAGAACATATTAAAAAAAACCCATAATTTTTACAATACTAAATCTTTCCTAGTCCAGCACTTTTTTAGCTGCCGTTTGCTGCTATTGACATACATGCATATATATTATTTGACATCTTATGCAACTTGTGTAAAAAATTCAGCTGCCCATAGCTGCCCCTCTTCGAGTAATGAGTATTAAAACTTGAGCCTCCAAATCACCAACGATTGAAAGGAAAGGGGAAAGAGGCAGAGAGGGTAAGAGGGAAATTGTGCGGAATGTGATGAGAATTAGGATGTGGTGCCATCTGGATGTCCAAACAACCAAAACCCCTTAGAGAATGTTTAAAAGTAACTACAAAATATATCTCAAGAAAACACTCGTCAAATTCCATCGACGATATGTGACGTCCGCCCATTGCTCAAAGCTGGACCACTGTGGGGCGGCTCAATGGTTTCATGGGTAGCGTAGACCTGTTTCATACAATCAGGCCCGACGTTGCATCGAATCCCATTTGTACCGCTGCTGCTCACCATACGCAGGATAGACTATCACACACTAAACTAACTGTAACTAAATCAGAACCCCCCATACGCAAAATTAACAATCTTGGTATGGATGGGTACACTCAGTCACAGAAAGAGCCAAAGCACTTTACTTTAAGCATCCAAGAAGAATAAGAAGGCATAGAATACGATATGATGACAACGGAGTGGTACAGACAACAGATAGCTTGAGCCGAGTGGACATGCTAATTATCTAGTTGTGGTTAAATTCGATCATTTTCTTTTGCAAATTAATATGACATTTTAAAATTATTTATTTATCTGATTCTCATAAATAATATAGCAAAATGATAAATTATTGTCATAATTGATTACTGTATGACAATTGTATTGTACGATTTATGATAAGACACCAATATGAAAAAAAAACTACAGGCAACAGCAAATCGAGAATAGGCGACAGAAAATGAAGAAAACGTAACAAAAATGGCAGAACAGATGTTGAAGTAGAAAAATTAACGACAAGAATTGGAGAACAGACGATAAAAATAGGTAAATAGACAGCAGACGTTATCAATTAACGGTTGTATAACTATAAAATGATTGAATTGATAATCGAATTAATAGCAAATAGGCGATGAGGATTGTCGACGATCAAAAATACAACAAAATTAAGAAAGAAAACGGGACAGTTGGAGAATTTCAAGCAATAATTTTTACCAATGCTAACGAGACTGCTTTTCCCACATACTCTTACAACGGGATATATCTTAAAAGGGTAGTTTTTGTTGTTTGCAAATCAACAGCCTTCGAAGAGGAATAATAGACAAAACGAAAGATGATAATTTTGTTTAGAAAATTAGGAAAAAAGACAAGGAAATATGATAAAAATCAATGGAACATGAATTCAAATCAAACAAACCGCGATAGAATTCAAATACAAGACAACAAAAGTAAAAGAAAATAGGTGAAATAAGAGAACAAAGTATTGATGAAAGCACAATCGATAATTTTTTTTAATCAAAAACATATTTACCAGCGCTACTTTAACCCACCATTCATTATCTAATCTGTAACACAAACCTTCTTGAGATGCGCTTCCGTAACCTCAAAAGCTCTACTCTGCTGGGTAGATCAATCAAGCAACCACAACATGCCCAGCTTTTGCTTCCCCACGTACAAGCCATCTACTGAAGTGTGTGTGTGTGTCCCGCGTTTCGAGTGGTTTCGAGTGTAATTATATTCAATTTCATTAAGTCAAGTTCGATATAGCGCGCATCAGCAGGAGGAGGTCGCATTTCCCAGACACGCGCCCACTGCACTGCACCATGAACCGCAGCCGGAACGCAAGGGCCTGCACATTAGCGTCACGACTGTGTGCAGAGGGAAGCTACTGTGTTTTTAGTACATACTGCCTTTACTCGCGAATCGATCGAGCTCTCGACACTTGAGATTCTGCTTCACGATGGTTTGGTGATGCGAGAAGATTCCCTTCGACTTAAGCGAGCATCCTTCTGAAGATAATCAATAGGGGTAAAGTTTTATGCCCCTTCCCACACTCTGCGTGGAAGGAAGGTAAGAGGACATCGACTTGACGCGTTTTCTTGTTTGTGTGCGTGTTGAAGGGTATTTCGTTCCACTCGACACTGTGACAACATCATTCAACATCAATTTTCTGATGCTCTTGATACTGTTTTCACAATGGCATAGGTTGGAGTTGTGGAGACATAAATTAGCTCACCCGGCACTGTTTTTATTTTTCTTTTCGTTCGACAACCTTTGAACCATATGTTTCTATCGATATTTCTTACTTTAGCTTTCCCATAAACTCAGTATGGAAAAGTGTGCAGTCCGTCGGAGTTGTGTTGGTTCATTTTATTTATTGTTGCTGAGATCACTTTTGCACTCATTAAATATGTCTCGTCCATCTTGCGTAAAGCATCGTCCCGAGCGCCTGAAGTTTTTACCCAAGTGTGTACGTGTGTCCTTTTGCCATTTATTCCCTGTTTTTTGTTGTAATGCTTGTTTAATGTTTCGTATTCTGCTTTCTGCTGCTAGTGGATCGGCCTGTTTTGCAACCGATAGTCGACTAGCCCCGGAGAAGGGCAGCTGTTTATTTGATCCTTGTGCGGAACTCTGTACGCCATTAGTTGGCGTCAATTTATGGACCAATAACATACACACACACACACACACGCGCAGAGAGAAACATGTATGAATGTTTGCGCTTGCCTGAAGCTGTTCCTTTTAGAAGGTTTGCTTACTAAGGTTTATGTTTAGCCCCGGGGGTTTGATTTTTTAGTTCATGTTTTACTTTCCGGTAGACCCGAGCAGGGTGAATAGTTCGGTGCAAGGGTTATGGCACGCACTTCCTGTGCGTTGAAGTGCGTGTTTTGAGTGGACGTCTTTATGTTTGGTGTAATGGTTACCAGAGAGGATCAATTTAAAAGGTGCTGTATGAGATTTTACAATGGTATAAAATGGTCAATTAAAGCTTGTTTGACTGTTTTTGAAGTTAAGAGTTCAGAATCGATATTGTATACGATTAAAATGGAATAATCATTTCGTGGTCTGTGCTTAACTTTAAAAATAAAATAGTTTATAGCTTCTAGAGTCGTGCATTTAACGACTTGCCATTTAAAGTAAGCTAATTAAAAATGGAGTTAAACTTTAAACTGAACTTCCAACAGACTACAAATGTTGGATCGGTGGTCAGATTGCAGTACGTGCAGTGCTTCTAACTACGCCCGACTTTATTTGAACCCATTTTCAGTTCTTAAGTTAGTTGAGATAATGTAGCTCTTCATTGTTTGGTTAAGATGTTTTCTCTTATTTCACACGATGTTGGGTGAAGTCTATTTAGCTTAACTCCTCCTAAAATCATTCAGCTTGATTTGGAAGCTTTTTTCATTTTTTATGGGAACTGAAACTAATTAGGTTTTATATTGTGTTGTTCCTTGGGCTAAACATGTTTTAATAAAATAAAAAAAAAATACAATAATAAAAAATCTGCACGATAGCATTAATGGCTTACTATGGCATTAAATGATACTAGTTAGACATATTAGAATTGTTAGGCAGATTGTTAAAAATGTAAATTTTAAAGCCTTAAGCAAAAGATCACTAATATATCATTGGTAAAGCTGTTCGTTAGGTAGTTTTTTTTGTGTTTTCCTCTCTTCAAGTACCACCGTCCATCTTTGTTGCTCCTTTCCTCGGCTATCCATTACAAGTCCGATGCAGTCCTTTTTTATCCCAGCTCATGTTAAACAGCGGTCGTGCTCTAGTTAACAACATTTTCCGAATTTTTCAAACATCGCCAACTCCCTTCCCAAACCATTAGCAAAGAAGTAAAAAAAAAGGAACCTGTAATGAAAACTGATATAGCCAGGTCATGTCGATGGTAAATGTAAAATATCAACCACTAGCCTGGCTGCCGGGAAATCGGGCATTGGACAAGGTGGTAGCAGCAGCAGTCGAAAACTTTTCCCATTAAAACGTACCTTCAAACTCTGTTTCATTTTTTATTCGCTTTTGGTGGTTGCTTTTGTAAGTGTGTATGATTTTTTTTACCACCCCTCAGTCGCTGCAAGGAGCACCAGCCCATATTATGGGGCGTTGAGAGTATGGTAGTGGAATGCAAGAAGTTTAAAACAAGCTCTTGAAAGTCAAGAATGGTAGCAGGGCGGTGTAGTGAAGCGATATGGAAGAGTGGTTTTTGGGAGTGAATCGGACAGTGAATGGGCCACGAGATGTTTGTAAGGGGATAGGAGCAAGAGTCAGAGTAGGAGAGACGGAGTGCATCAATGAATATGGTAAGCAGTTTTTTTTCTTCGTAGTGAAAGCTTCAACAGTTTTTCCCGCGAGGCGTGTTATGCTTTTGGGAGGGGATGGAAAAGAAATTTGACTAGCCAAATGGTCTCATTAATGATTTTCCTCCCATTGCTAGTAAAGCGAGTGATGTTGTGTGAGGAGTTGCACTGTTACGTGCTTGCCACGTCCGAATCAAGAGCTTTAGTTTATTTTCGGGAGTTTCATGTTGCTGTTACTTCTTTCAAGTGTTGGGTCGGAGGGCATAAACGAATCAAACGGTATAAACTCATAAACGAATCAAACGGCAATGGTAAGAGTGAATTCAAAGAGTTTTAAACCCAGTCGGTACCAGAATGTTGAACAAAATTAAGGATCAAGTTAGCACAAGCAGCGCAAAGTATTGTTTCGTACTCCATGTTGAAAGTATGATTAAATTCAATTACTAGCGTCGTGATAGATTAAAAATATCGTACACAATTTTCTCCATCGAAACGTCAAATTCATAAATCCCCATCCATGTTCCGCAGGATAACGATGAGCGATGAGCCCTAATTACAGTCATCGGGAAATTCGCGACAAGGAAAAATGCAAAATCTGCTGCTACCAGCAGGAGTGCCCACACGTGCAGACATTTCACCCGTTAGGCGTTTATTACCGTTCATACATTCATACTGCCCAAACGTACAGTCACGCAAAATGCGGATTACATGCTGTAACATTTTCCTTCTCTATGCTTAAACAACGGAGTGGTGAAGCAAATCGTTTGTTTTTAATTTTTGCGAAATCTCGGATACTCTTTATTAGTTGATACACAAACCGCGCGAGCCTGCGTTTTTCACACGGTTGCTGGCTAATAAGTCCTGTTTTTAAAATCCAATCATCTGTTCAACACACACGACTGATTAATTACAAGCGTATAATATAAAGCTTTTGTTGAATATGTGGTAGCTATTTTTAGTTGTTCCAGTTGAGCTGTTAGAAGCGCAACTAATTCCAGTCAGTTCCACTAACTGTGAGGATAATGGTTTGGTCCCTAACTAGTCCTGTAATATCCTCTAGAAAGGTGTTTCGCTGCTGATTTTGCAAATTTTGCTCAAGCTCCGGTGATACATTCCCACGTTCGATTAAAATATTTTATCTATCGACCCCAAGGGCCGTATTTTCGCAAAACCCGGGTATGGGATGGGGTATTGGTTGTGTCCCTTCCGTTCGTTTGCACTAAAATGACCAGCGTGAAACAGTTCGCATGAATTAATTCATTTGCATACATCAATATTGAATGTGGTCGGGCCACTCTTTAGCGATCTATCGTTGCCGATCGATATTTGCGGAAACCGATTCACCGAACTACCGACCTTAAAAAAGCAGAACAGCATAACAGAAGCGTAGGAGAAAGGTACACTGTTTGAGTGATTAGAAAATTACAGCATTTGTCATTCGTTTTTTGCCCATCTGCTCTCGGTACACTCCCTGGGGGACCTCGTAGTTGTTCGCAGCTTTGGAAATAGTGTTAGCTTGATTCACTTACATCCCATGGGGGAACTCCTCTACGTGTCTGTCGGTGTGAGCATGACCATGCTATCAGGCGTGTGTACTTAAGCTTCCCTCTCTCCCGAGGCTAGACACAACCATGCATATATTTGGAACACTTTCAACGAATTTCTGGTGTCGCAGGGCGGTGAAGGCCGGTGAGGCGTTTAATTTGCCGTCCCGTGTTGTGTGTTAACCCTGTTGCTCTGCTTCCTTCTATATTGCAAGCTTTTCGATCTTTATCTGGAAGCGGGTATATATGCAGCCGACAGCGCTATGTGTGTTCCCCTGGAGCTATGGAGTGTCCCCTCCGTCCCGAGGAAGTGTGCGCATTAGTTGCTGGGTGTTGAACGGCAAAAGGTTTGAGCGAGCCGTGACATTATGGGGTGGGTTGGGCTGTGAACCGCGGTAGATTGACATAAGGGTGAGAAGCTGCGTCAGGATGGACATGGACGGTTACAAATTGCTACACGAAGTAATTGGCCCCGAAAAAGGTGACACCTAACAAATGTTCTCTAACCGTACTGTGCTGGCGGGTGACATTTTGCGTCGGATCACCTTTGGGAGGAGGAGGAGGAGG
>KB672238.1:8451-19074 GCA_000349105.1 Anopheles epiroticus | reverse complement strand
GCTTCATCCGGACATGAGAGGGCGGAATGAGTGAAACTCGCTGCAAATGTGTCAACCATTCCTTTCCGTTGTCAGGTTGATCTTTTGTGGCCACGGATGAAACCATAACCGGCTAGCAATCCGTCATTCTTATCGAAATAGTTCACAATTTCAGAGGTATTGTGACAATTCTATGCAATTAGTTATGTTTTAAGTGAATTTTTTCGTTGATTTATGTTATAAAAGAATAGAAATAAGGTTCATGAATTTGGTTTTTACTTTTTTCTTTACTTTGTTACTTTACTTTGTTTCTGATGTGTTGGTGTTTGAATGATAATCTGGTACATACATTACAGTTGTATATATTATTTCTTTCAATTGTACGTAAGCTCGACTAGTCTTGTTACTTTTTCGTATTCATTATTTTTGGTCAGTTATTTAGGTGTTTTTTATGGTATTTCAAAACATTTGATTTAATATTCATACATTTTCTGATATGGATGTTTAGCTTCAATTAAAGTATGTATTCATGATTTTTTGAATTCCTGCACAATATTTTTTATGATTATATACCTTGGTAGTACATCATTTTCTAAAACTTACCTAAATTTATTCATCTAATTCATGCAAATATGCACTTTTGGCATTACTTTAAAAACCGTTTGGACAGATAATATGCCTATCTTCCTTATTTACTTATGCTACAAAGTATATTTACTTTGAATGCTACAAAGTTTCAATCGATTGGGTCCTGTAAAGAGGATCTTTAACCGTGAAACTTTTCGAAATGTTATGAAGAAGTGTGTGTTGTTCGACTTTCTCGTATGAGCAATGTTTCTTTCTGTAAGTGATATCATTTTGCTTGTTGCAACTATCGTCATTCGTGACATGATTCAAATTTACCAATTTCATTCAGAAAATACTTGGATATTGCACTGTTTGGTTTTTAGCAGTAGTATTGTTTGCTGAAGGAAAACTCTTTACTCTTCTGTTTAGTTAAACATTTTTGCTTCAAACGTTATCCTTAAAGATAAAAGCTCAGCTTATACAGCCAATGAGTAACTTTTTCTGCTACTGGTTTTATTTTCCACCGACTCCGTTAAATTTAATTTTTATTTAGCTTTCTTATTCTAGTGCGTAACATTGTGAATACTTTTATACTTCTTATACATGTTGTGAGTTATAATGTTTCTTTTTTTTTAAATCTGAACACCATTTTATTAAATTAATTTTTTTGTTTTTATTTTAAACTAATTTATGTGACCGTTTATTCGTAATCTTGTGTCAAATTTAGCTCTATCAGTAAAATCACATTAAATTATTGCCACCGTTATTGCAAGGTATGGGAAATTTGTCAAACCACAGGAAATTCCTCTTTTTATTCCATTGCTCCGCTAATTGACAGCGACGATCGGTGACTTCTTCACCGTTTTGGCCATTACTCAGATCAAATGACCATCCTGAGCGATAGGAGACCATTCCATTTATATTTGTCGATCACACAAGGCCATCATATCTTCTTCCACGGGTTGTTGCCGGCCAGCACTAATGAGTCTTGCTGATTGATTAATATTGCCACGATGTGATACGATTTGTTATTGAGTCGATGCTACTCTTAGCTGTTTTTTTTCTGTGAACAATCATGGAACAGGTTTTGAGATCAGCGTAAAAAATAAACAGAAAATAGAATACCTTGTAGAAATAAAATTGTATCTAAAACGTAAAGTTTAGAGTGACACTGCATCACCAAATGTAAGCAAATAGATCTATCTAAATTAATGCTTAAAATTTTGTATTCCTAAAAATAGGCAAACATGCAAAATCTAATTAGTGTTCCATCGATCCCATAAAGATACTTCAATCTTTCAACTCTGATAAAAAGATAATTTGGACAAAAAGAGTGCCTGTGACAAAAAGAGAGTACTTTGGACATATTCAACAATCTAAAAATATTTAAGTAAGAAAACATAATCACTCATTTAAAGTTAGCATATTAAAAAAGTGTTTAAAAAACTAAACCGCACCCTTATTTCGAACAGGAATGTTAAGCAAGTTCTTTCAAACACATGACCACCACAATCGAAACACAACGAATAGAAGCTGGAAATAAAACAGAGGCGCCCTAAAGACGAGCTACATCAACTTGCCAGTGCAGCGTCTCACTCATAGCTTGGCAGCTGTAAATCATTCAATCTTATATCAGAACGTTAATGGCTCTCTCTCTTTCTCTCTCTCTTTCTTTTTCTCTCTCTCTTTCTCTCTCTCTCTCTCTCTCTGTGCATCCGCGGCAAGAATGTCTCGGCACTGTTGTTCCCTGCTCGCTTGTAAGACTACTTAATGTGTGATGGAACAGTGACAGTGAGGCCGTATGCGAGATTGGATGAAATTCACATTCATCCTTCACGACCCTGTTTTCACACCCCAGATTCAGTGCGAAAGAATGTCGAGTGTGGGCTGAAATTAATGTGTTTTCTTTTGTCTTCACTGTCTGGTGGCGGTTCTTTTCCTTCGTGCGTGGTTCTCAATCATGGATTTAATATTTTAATTATTTGACGCGTGAGTACTGAACCAAAGAAATTTACTTTAAAATATAAAAAGGAGAAATTAAAAATTTAAAGACAATAAACATGAGTCAAAAGATTTCAATATTAACATCTTTAAATGAAAAGCTATAGCTGATTGCCAAAAGAAAGCACTAAAGAGATTCCAACGAAAATATGAAAGGTGATATCTTTCTTCTATTTCATAACATTAGAACTTATTGTTCCAATTACAGGATAAAAATGTAGTATTAAGGCAAGCACTTTGATCGGAACTTGAAAAATTTTAAGCCTTACACGAGACTTACGATTTTATTATAAAACGATACCATTTCTCATTCGAGATCAAGGCCATTTTTTAAACACAAATAAATAATTTCCATAAACGACAAAGATTTGTGCCAACCTCTTCCCAATTCTTTCATCTAAATTTCTCAATGAATGATTTATCTGCTACGAAAGCAACTAATCCAGCAGACCATGATCAAGATTTTGAGCAGAAACTAAAGAGACCGATCTACTCCTTCTGCAGCTAAATGCGATCAACGGCTTTGACGACTGTCAATGATTGCTGGGTCGACGGTGTCTCACATCGTGGGTGATTCATGACAGAGAAATATCGAAAATGCAGCATGCGGGCACTTGTCTCCTACATTTCTTTCGTGTTAAAAGCAACTAGACACAAAGCATTGAATCCTTAAGCTAAAGAATGCTTTATCCTTTTCAAAGCATAACACTATTTTGTGAAATTAAAAATCAATTGTAAAACAAAATTTTTTCTCATCTTACCACACGCTGTACAAATTTCACAAACTTAAACTTTTTTCTTAAAAACGTTTTAAATTTCGCATTTTAAATAAAGCAACATTCCTCCTTCGAAGCTACAAATCATGGCATATTTCACTAACACGATCCATGATGTTTCCTCCCAGCATCTAGCAGTATGTTTCATCTCCACAAAATATGACTGCTGCACGATCCATGCCTCGGTTTCGTTTCCAGATCGGTCGACGATCACCAATAACTTATTTCCCGTCCATCTTTCATTCTTCCCTGCATTGCCTTTTTTGGTGGTGCCCCGTGTGCTTAGTTGGAATCGACCTTCCTCGCATATCGCAGACATACTTCATCCTGTGTTGTCATTGCCCCGAGACGTTTCATAATTCTTCCGATTCTCTCTGCTGTACGCGCGTAGACCTGTCGATGGGCGGTGCGTGTGACAGAAAAGCATCAGTCGAACACTCGAGCTGATCGGAGCACCGAAACCAGTCCAGCATCACGGTCGAGTGGTACCGGCTCAGAGGTTCTGCTCTTTCCCGGCCGATGATCATTTCCATTTCGATTCCGAGGGGTGTTGCTTTTTGGTAATTTAAAATCCTAACTTAAAATTGTATACGTGTCTTTCCTTCCTTTCGAGCAGATTCCAGCTCGATGTGCGATAATTTATTAACCTACGCCGAAAGTGTGATCTGTCATGGGAGCGAACGATCGATACGGAATCGAAGAACGAAGATCACATCCGAACGTCGAAGAAAATGCTAAATTATTAAACTAATCCCATGCTTCATCCCGTGACCGAGCGATCAGAATAAACGATCCATGAAATGAAATGCGTTCCTATACGATTAGTTGGGAAGCAACTGTTTTCCTTAAAGAATTAAATGCTGTCACGAAACCTATGAATAAAAAAATGAACCCATTGCTTCATCTCAATCCCTAAAAAGAACTCATATTAAAATATGAGTGAATGTACTTGTCATATGACATATGCTTTATTTCACGGTTATCAATAATTTGATGAAGAATTTTTGCAAATATCATTATGAGTAAAGGAATATGCAGAGAAATCGTGTTTAATTTTAGATTTTTTGAGCTTTACTATCCAATCATGCAATTCACATCAGCATAATGTGATTCTGTTAACAATCATCTGGAGAAACAAGTTGTTGGCATAATGAAGTTTGTTTGTTTAAGTATATCGTTATGTATTTTTGGCTTAAGCTACATATGGTCAATAAAATAAAGTATTCAATTTTCTCACTTATGTGTGCAAAATGTAAAGGTTAAAAAGTTTGAACTTTTTCAAAACAATTTTAATCGTATGGTTCTTCTTCTTGTTTTCGCTTAACAGAAAAATAATCGACTTTTTTTCTAGTAATTTCTTTTTGTCTACGAAATATCACTCTTTAACCATGTACATTTCTCGAACAATGGAAGGAAGATAACAAATAATATTATCCATTCATTAATGACCTTCAAGGTAATCACTGGAGCTCGTGATTTCTTTAATAATTTAGCATTTTCTTCGACGTTCGGATGTGATCTTCGTTCTTCGATTCCGTATCGATCGTTCGCTCCCATGACAGATCACACTTTCGGCGTAGGTTAATAAATTATCGCACATCGAGCTGGAATCTGCTCAAAAGGAAGGAAAGACACGTATACAATTTTAAGTTAGGATTTTAAATTACCAAAAAGCAACACCCCTCGGAATCGAAATGGAAATGATCATCGGCCGGGAAAGAGCAGAACCTCTGAGCCGGTACCACTCGACCGTGATGCTGGACTGGTTTCGGTGCTCCGATCAGCTCGAGTGTTCGACTGATGCTTTTCTGTCACACGCACCGCCCATCGACAGGTCTACAGGCGCGTACAGCAGAGAGAATCGGAAGAATTATGAAACGTCTCGGGGCAATGACAACACAGGATGAAGTATGTCTGCGATATGCGAGGAAGGTCGATTCCAACTAAGCACAAGGGGCACCACCAAAAAAGGCAATGCAGGGAAGAATGAAAGATGGACGGGAAATAAGTTATTGGTGATCGTCGACCGATCTGGAAACGAAACCGAGGCATGGATCGTGCAGCAGTCATATTTTGTGAAGATGAAGTATACTGGTAGAAGATGGGAAGAAACATCATGGATCGTGTTAGTGGAATATGCCATGATTTGTAGCTTCGAAGGAGGAATTAAACTGATTTCGGCACTCTAGAATAAAACGAATGATCATATAGTTTTTTTATATCACTAGTGTTGAAAACTTGTGAAACTACTTTTGATATGGTAAAAGGATTTTTTTGGATGGATGGTTTTATGGTTGAATGAGTTTCCAACTTTCTTGTGTCAATGCTTTATGTTTAGTTGCTTTGAATTCGGCCGAAAGTGCTGCCTGCTGCTATCTCGACATTTTTCTTCCACGAATCATCTCACGCGGTTCGACAAATTCACCGACCAAGCAACAGTCCTTCTGTGTGCCATCATTGACAGTCGTCATAGCTGGTGATCACCATAAGCAGCAATAGCAGTAGATCAGTGTCAAAGTGAAACGAAGAAACCCTCTCGTCGCTCCCTTTCAACTCCTGAATCATGTGTTACTTTGCCGAATTACTTGCTGTTTCTTTATCGTGTCGTTCGTACTGCTGGTTTTGGGACGTAGTAACGGCCAAGACGTATTGTTTCGGAGTTTTTTTTTTTGATAAAGATGAGTCATTAATGAAAAAAATGAAAAAGTGAATTATGGTAAGTAGAGTCGTTGTTTTTATGGATTTTTTTATACTTTCAATTTAATGCTTGGTTTTGTTACTACGTCTTAAAATCTAGATCTTCTGTTTTAGAAGCTTAAGTTTGTGTGAAGAAGGTATTTTAACTAGTGATTATGTTTTTTACCTCCATTGGTCAATGCTTAGTTTTACTTTTATGACGGGCAAAGAAGGAAAAGGTTCAAAATTTAGAGATTTTTAGTTTTTTAAATAAAAAACCTTTCTTTTTATTTCTTAAACATTTTCACTGTGATCCAAATATAACTTCTAATGATTTTTCATCAAAAAGTCTTTGCTCATTGGTAAGTTCGCAAAATAAAATGTTGGTCGATGATCACCAATTTCGTCCAACCTCTTTGACTGTCTTGCTGTCAGTGTGCCATAATAAATTTTATACTCACCCAAATATACATGGAGACGGTAACTTGTCTCGGTGAGATATTCTCATTGTGAAGCACGGTGAGACATTTACGTTCTGATATAAGATTGAATGATTTACAGCTGCCAAGCTTTGACGGTGATGCTGGGCAGTAGGTGTTGTTCATTTTTAGAGGACTGTTTTGTTTTTAGCTTCATCGGCATTTCGATGAGAACCTACCTATGTAGTACAACAGTCTTAGCCAAAACTCTCTGCAACATCATTCAACACGAAAGGAGCGGTTGAGCAGAGATGCGAATTGTATTTATATGCTCATGTTATTTGCTTATAAAGAATGACACAAGACGAATGACAAATAGCGTCTGCTACCGTCATGTTCATGTTGCGGTGGCGTATCTTCAACCTGTCGTCACCTTCATGCCAATTGTCCCGTTGAGTTGAGTGTGTATG
Source organism: Anopheles epiroticus (assembly GCA_000349105.1). Lineage (NCBI taxonomy): Eukaryota > Metazoa > Arthropoda > Insecta > Diptera > Culicidae > Anopheles > Anopheles epiroticus. Next base: position 12,186 of record KB672238.1, on the reverse strand, counting down.
AGAGAGAAAGAGAGAGCGTGTGCGTTCAAATATTTGAGCGCCAGATCGAGTTTTTGATTTGATCTGATGCCAGTGGGTCAAGTTGGCCCTTTACATGTCTACCGAGTGATGAAGTGAATGCTGTAGTGCTTGTGTGGTACATCGTAAATTTAAGACCACATCACATGTAATATCAAGAACATCAAATACAATTGTGTGAACAACTGTGCTAGTTTCATCACAGTACGTTCAATGAGTATGGGAGGCGATTTTGTAGAATTGACGCATCGCGCGTGGATCAGCAGTAATTTATACTAGTTATTTATGGACCTTGCGTATTGTCGCGCTAAATAGAGACTTATGAGATCTCTGTTCGAAGGTCAACACAAAAAAAAATCATTTAAACGTAATTTGTGGACGCTTAACGATAATGAGTGGCTGTATGATCAGTAAGAAAAAAAAAACTTTGGATGATTTCACGTCAGAATTTGACAAATAGACAAAAATTCCGTAATACAAAACAAAATTAAATCGATCAAAAATGAGAGAAACGCAGTTTTTTTCAATATTTGATTAAAATATTATTTTTAAAAAAATACTAAAATAATCGTGAATAATGCCTGGTTTTTCATCGCAAACCGAAGCATCGGAATGGTAATGTTTGAAGAAATACTAACCATCTATACATTTTGGTTTTTGCTGTTTACATACACTCTTCATTGCCTACACCAGGTCCATCGAGTATTTTACTACCACATCCTTAAAAAATATCGCGATAACGCTTGATCTGCAAGAGGCATTAGCATTATCGCTGACTTCAATTGTGATCAAGTTATATCACCATTTTCTCCAGCATCTTTTCCATTGTTCAAGTGGTGAAAGATGGATTGAATGAATTGTGAAAATTTATATGAATTATAAAAATTATTTCAAGGTTGCATAGTTTAAAAAAATAAATATCTTGTTTTATGAAAGACTTTACTACTGTCCAAAAAATCAAAAGCAGAACAAAGAATAATGAATAAATATTAAATTAAAATACAACTAGCAAGCACTGCACGAACTCAACGTGAGTGCACCTTGTTAAAACCAATTTCATTAAAACGCACACCATCAGACGAAATAGTCATCATGCTATAACATGGAGCCAACAACAGATTGGTGCCAAATAAGCCGCGTTACAATGAACAGCTCATCAAACAAGTGTCATCTGATTAATTGAACCACTATCCATTAGCGGAAACCTGGTCCCATCGGTGGTCGCGCTCCGCACGCACTTCTCCGTCACAGTTGGACGAGATTGGTGCGGTTCAAGAACCGCTTAACTGGACCGAATCGATCGTAACTTTGTAGTGCATTAACCATTCGCCTGTCCAAAAGAAGAATAATGTAAAATAATGGCTAATTAGGAGAAGAAGCTATCTATCCTGACCAACGGTGTCGTTGCTTGGCAACCAGGGGTGCATATTAGCATATTTTGTGTTCATCGTAGGCTACTATTCCCAACGCTTCGGAGGTGACCTCAGGATCATTCAGATTCATATTTCTGTCCGGACGCACGTTCATTAGGGGTACAGTGAAGGGTTTTGAAAAATATTATCCAATGACTGTTCGGTTAACGCGAGATTCGCGATTGATGATCGTACAGCCTCGCACTAGAAGACGAATAAATTTGAAGCTTTCCATGTGAGATTGCGGTCAAAGCTCGTACATTGAAATGATCCACCGTGAGTGTTTGCGTGCAATTCGAATGCCGTACGTTAAAATATAGATTTATTGATCATACTTACCACGAGCGTATGATGACTCCCGGCAGGCATGATTCCACACTTTATATGTAGTATTTCAAATCAAGAATCTTTTAAACGGGGTCGTAGAGAAAGCATACAAATATGTTAGTTCATTCAAGTTCAAAAACCCTGTCCCAGTAGCTGAAGCATCAAGCAAGAAGCTCAAGAAGCGATGGAAGATGGAATGATGACAGTGTTTTGCCGCTACCCAGAGGACAAACCGTGGATTAGCGAATGTGGAGATTGTCACCGTTTGAATGCAGCGAGTTGCAGCTCAGCAGGATGCTCGGCGACAAACGAAGGAAGATGAACGCAAACGAAGCTATTATCAAAGCGGGAATCATAAATAGCGCGAAATGATCGCTGATCGAGTTGATCTTGGATCTTGGGATGGGGACGATCGTTGATGTGGTGATTATTAAGAAATTATTCTCGATATATATTGTATTTTATTGAAGCATGTTTCTCTTTTGCTGGTTGTGGGTTGATTTTGTGTAAATGTTCACTTATGGTAGTGCTATCGTCTAGCAGTGAATGATTCTGTTTGTCAGTTGTTTGTATTTAAGTGATATTCTAATGCTGTTCTCCTATCTTAACTTCTATACCCTTAGTGATGGCAACTTGTTACTTTATTCTTCCCATGTTACGAGCTACTTTTCAGTTCTTGATGTAAAGTGAACGAAGCCTTAAGAAGTAATTTAGGGACCCATTTTCTATATTGATTTCTTCCAAGGTCTCCTTGATTTCCTCAAATCAATCATCCTGAAAACTTGTTTCAATTGTTCTTCAGCTAGCAATAAAACGTGTTGCTTAGCACAGTAGGAAGTTTACGTAAAAAGACTGACACTCAAATGAATCTCACCTCAACATGTCATATATTACAGTTTGTTTGACGTGAAATTCTCAGCCTATCCATTCTGCTCGCTTTTCACAGCATGAGCCTCACTGCAGGTTTTGGACGTGTGTGACCGTCCCACAATGTTTGATGTCCTTTGAAGAAATGTATGCAAACTTTCTCTTTTTCCTTTGTTAAGCACCTTCTGCAACAGGCAGCAAAGATCGTAAATCAATGCATAAAAGTAGAACAATACATTCACAAAAGGTTGATAAAAGACCCGTTAAATTGATTGCAAATTTCGCTACCTGCATGTTCACTTCTACTGCAAAATAATGGTAAAGTTTGTGGGATAAGAGAAAATAAGAATTATAATTTTTCACAGTTATTTATTTCCTGAACCAAGTGCTTGTACCATGGATGCTGTTTTAACGTTAATATATTCATAAATTTACATGTGTAATGGAGGAAATAGTTAATAGGAGTAATAGTAATGTAAGATTTGATCACTTTCGTGTAAATATTTCTAGACTGTAGCTACTTGCTCTAGGTTGCTAACATTAGCCACGCCTGAAGGCTTCTTCTTCTACTTCTGTTCTGCGAGAAAGGTTGAATCCTCCTAAGGATATTTAGACTCTTGTCCAAATTCCCACATTCAGAGGCTTACTTTCTCTTTAGAAGGCTTCGACTAGGTAGAATCATATGCCTGAAGGCTTGAAATAGAAAATAAAAGTGATTTAACATTTAACAGATTAGTTCAGTTACTAAATTCTGTTGTATCGATTTGTATCATGAATATCGCATTAGTAATGTCTTTTTTCAAAATCCTTTTAATTTATATATATTTATATAAAGAGAAATGCATCAAAACGGTACAAATGTAGCACAATGGCTATGACATTGTGCTACATTTGTACCGTTTTGATGCATTTCTCTTTATATAAATGATCATAAGTGATAGTTTTACAGACAATTAAAAACATTTGGAACAAAAACCAATTCCAAAAACTTTTACATGATATGTTTTGTCAGTTTGCATTAGTACGTTTTTGCTTAGGATCTTGTAACCCTAGGGGATCTTTTAATTTTATGGAAGAATTGCACAGGAAACTGTTTTTCTTGTTTGACAAA
>KB672237.1:0-13853 GCA_000349105.1 Anopheles epiroticus | reverse complement strand
GCGACCCGTTCGGCACGAGGCGTAGAGGAGCACAGCGAGCTCGTTGGCTGGATCAAGTGGAGCTGAACCTGTCGGAGATCGGATGCAACCGTGGCTGGAGGACTGCAGCCCTGGACCGAGTTTCCTGGAAGCGGATTGGCGACCTGGCCATGTCACGTAGATGTAGAGAGAGATATGGTGGACTGGTGGTTATATATCGGTGTTGAAACGTTAAGTTTGATGGTGGATTCGCGATTTTTCGAGAAATGTGGTGTACTTTAAGTGTTTTTATCGAACTATTGACGTATTGAGGCGTTTGTGTGTTTTGCGTGAAAGGAAAGATCGAGCGTCAAAGGCTGACAATTTAGTGAGGTGGGCCGATGGCCTAACACCTCGAGGCGAGGTGCATATTGAAAAAAACGCCGCCATATTGGAAAAAGTGCAGTAAGTGCAGTAAAGGTTCAAACTAACGGTTGACGTAGAATAAATTGCTTGCTTGAACTTTGACAAGTGAAGAGGTGTGAATTAGCGAGGACAACAACCGTTGTCCCGAGGGAGAACGATGGATGCGCCGAGAAGCACTCGAGCAAGAGGGCTGCCCGAGGATCACACGAGCAAGGCGACCGCCAAACCAAGCACGAGCACGAGGGTTAGCCTCTCACGACCAAACTGCAATAACCTCAACAATGTAAACACGATGATGGCAACGGAGATTGCGGAACTACGCGCACAACTGGAGGCGGATCGTAAGTTGAGAGAGGCTGATCTTGATATCGGGAAGCAACTGCGTAGTGAAAATGAGCATCTGAAAAGCACGCTGAACGACGTGAAGAAGCAGCTCGAGCAGATTAAAGACCGGATGGACAAGATGGCTGAGGCTTCCTCAAAGAGGGAGGAACAGCTACGGCAGGATGCTATCGCTCGTGAGAGAAATCTGCATGAGCAGATGGCAAGGCTCATTGAAGCGACTACGCAATCAAAAGTAGCAGATAAAGGGCAATGTCAGCACGTTCTAAGAACCAAGAAACAAAAACAGAGGACTCAACTGGCTATAGAAACAGGAGCAGAGATAGAGATGGAGCCGACACACGAAGGTGGAGATGCAGTAGTAGAGCTTGAAGCAACGAACAGCTTCACCGACTTGGCGTGGAAAGGTCGACGCGGACATAAAGCGCAAACGCCCATTTTCGGGCAGACACCGAAGCAACAACAGCGGCAACGGACATTCGAGATCTCATCTGGTCAACCAGTAGCGCAACAACAGAACGCGGGACAATGCCAGCAGCAACGACATCCGAAATCAGAGATGCTGCGTGGACGTGGTCTGGGGAGGAAGCGCCCGGACGTAATAGTAGTGGCTCCAGCGGTGACGCCTGAGAAAACCTACACTTACCGTGAGGTATATGAGAGACTGCAGCACAGCAGTCTTCAAGATGCAGATAAAGCTAAAGTTCGTCGCGGCTACCGCACCCGCAACGATGAACTGAAGCTAACCTTGAGTAGGGACACGGACGCTGGCACCCTGCTCGTACGAGTTCAGGAGGCACTTGGAGATTGCGGCACAGCTCGACTGGTAACAGAGATGAGCGAAGTACTACTAAAGCATGTAGACATGCTGGCAACGGAGGAGGACGTACGCAAGGCGCTCTGCTTCGTGATGGAGACAGAAGTTATCACCTGCACGGTTACAATATGGGAGCAACGAGACGGGCTCCAGCGCGCCCGAGTCCGCCTGCCACGCGGCGCTGCGGAGCACATCATCGGTCGACAATTAAAGGTTGGATACACAATGTGTACTGTAGCCGCGGCACCTAAGCCAAGTGATGCACTACGCAGATGTTACCGCTGCCAAGAGTATGGACATTTTGCTCGGGATTGTCGTGGAGAGGACCGCTCGGGGATGTGCTTCCGCTTCGGCTCAACGGACCATAAAGCAGCCACGTGCCAGAATGAGCTGAAGTGTTCCTACTGTGGTGGGCCGCATCGTATTGCTGCCCCCTCCTGCGCCCTTAGACCACGTAACTGTTAATGATGGAAATACTTCAAATTAATCTCAACAGATGTAGGAATGCGCAGGACTTGGCGCTCAACACGGCAATTCGGGAGAAGGCAGACGTGCTGTTAATTTCGGAGATGTACGCTGTGCCACAGAACAACGGCAACTGGGTGGCAGACAGTGCGAGAAATGTCGCCATTGTCGCATGCGGAAGTCGCTATCCCATTCAGAGGGTACGCAGCGTGGTACATCCCGGCATAGCGGTCGCTGACGTGTCCGGTATCACGATAGTTAACTGCTACGTGTCGCCGAGCGTAGGACAGCACGAATTTGAGGAGATTCTGGATCGCATCGATGCTTTAACCCAGAATCATCCTCGCATGTTGTTGGCGGGCGATTTCAACGCCCATAACACTGTTTGGGGAAGCAGGCGCACCTGTCCGAAGGGAGAGGCGCTTCTTCAGATGGCGAGTGGCCTGGGCCTCGAGATACTGAATCTTGGTATGGAGCCAACGTTTCGAGGAAGTGGAGCAGCGCGGCCGAGTCGAGTGGACGTCTCTTTTCCCAGCGCAATCATTAGTCGTCCGGATCTGGTGGACATACCAACGTCCTGCTGGCGGGTGCTGCGCACGTTCGCTTTCAGCGACCACGCCTACATCCGCTACACTGTCGGTGACATGCCAAGGAGGCAATCATCAGGAGTAGCGCGTATGCGTCGTCCGGCCCCAACTCGCTTGGCCGGGACGCGATGGAACATGCGTCAGTTTGACTCCCAGCTCTTTAACATTGCACTCGAGGCCACTGAATTCGTTCAGAGGACCTCCGATGCGCAGAGTTTGGTCGAGTCATTGACAAGGGCGTGCGACGCGTCTATGTCGCGAGTGATAATGTCACAAGACCACACCAGTAGGCCAGCGTATTGGTGGACACCGGAGATAGGAGAACTGTGCGAGGTTTGCCGTATCGCCGTAGAAAGGGCGGCAACTTCTCCTAGCAGTGAGGAGGCAGCGGAAACAGTCCGTCGCTCGAAAGCAGAGCTGAAGGCGGCCATCAAGGCAAGCAAACAGCGGTATTACGACGAGCTGCTGCGAGAGCTACACGATGACGAGACGGAACAGTGGTTCCGAAAGGTCTTCTACCGTATGCAACCTGCTAGAACAGTGCAGGAACGCGATCCCGAAGTGCTGGATGGCGTTGTGTCTTCATTGTTCCCGGAACATCCCCCACCGGAGTGGCCGCAAGACGAGCCTCAAGAAATAGGCAATCAACCGCCGCTTCGCGAAGTTACGGTGGATGAGTTGCTCAACATAGCCAGCAGTCTTAACCCGCGAAAGGCTCCAGGACTAGATGGCGTGCCAAACGCCACGCTAACGGCAGCTATCCGGAAGCATCCGGAAACTTTTCAACGGGTGTACCAGAGATACATGGATGAGGCTGTTTTTCCACCACAGTGGAAGGAACAGCGACTAGTTCTTCTACCGAAACCAGGCAAACCACCAGGTGATCCGTCGTCTTTTCGGCCATTAAGCATGCTGGACAACTCGGGAAAGGTGTTTGAACGACTGCTGTTAAACAGGCTCAATGAGTATCTTGAGAACCCTGACAATCCTCAGCTGTCCGATCAGCAGCACGGGTTCCGGCGCGGGAGATCGACAATCATGGCAATACAAAAGGTGGTGGACACAGGACGCCGCGCTATGATGTTCAAGCGCACAAATAACCGTGACCGGCGCTGCCTCATGGTTGTGGCACTCGATGTTCGCAATGCCTTCAACAGCGCCAGCTTCAGCTGTATCGCTGAGGCACTGAAGACCAAAGGCGTCCCACAGCAGCTGCGTCAAGTGATCCAACACTACTTCACTGACAGGGAACTGATATATGACACCAGCAATGGACCTGTCACGCGACAAGTGACTGCCGGCTGCGCGCAGGGTTCCATAGCAGGACCGACGCTATGGAACGTCGGATACGATGATGTGCTGAGGTTGGAGCTTCCCGTAGGCGCAACGACGGTGGGTTTCGCAGACGACTTGGCGGTTCTGGCAGCGGGAACTACGCCAGAACACGCTGCAGCAGTGGCAGAAGAAGCGGTAGAAAAAATCAGCAGATGGATGGAGGAGCACAGCCTGCAGTTGGCCCCGGAGAAGTCTGAATGCGTGATGATCTCGAGCTTACGCAGAGGACGCTTGGTAGTACCGGTCCGCATCAACGGAGTTGAGGTGCGTTCAAAACAGGCAATTCGATACCTGGGGGTCATGCTGCATGACCACTTGAACTGGCGCCCACACGTCGACATGGCTGCTGATAAGGCCAATCGCGTTGTACGTGGGGTGACGGCGGTTATGAGGAACCATAGTGGTCCCCAGGTTTTAAAGCGGAGACTGCTAGCTGGAGTCGCGGAGTCGATCATTCGCTATGCCGCACCCATCTGGGTGGAAGCCACTGACCGGCAATGGTGCAAGCAGCGGTTGGCTAGAGTTCAACGACCTTTGGCGCAACGGGTGGTGAGCAGTTTCCGGTCAGTGAGCCGCAGTGTAGCTGTACTCCTGGCACGGCTCATCCCGTATGAGCACCTCATCCGCGAGGACGCGAGGTGTTATCAAAGAAGGAGAGAAGACTCGGAGGCAAGCAGATCCATTATCCGACGGGAGGAGCGGGCGACAACGCTCCAGGCATGGCAGCAAGAGTGGAACGCAACCGCTGGCATAGCATCAGCCAGTCGGTACTTGCGGTGGACACACCAGCTGATCCCCGATGTACACTCGTGGATCACGACGAAGTGGGGTGAGGTAGACTTCCACATTACCCAGGTGTTATCCGGTCACGGTTTTTTCCGGGAATATTTGAATGTGTGCGGCTTTGCCCCGTCGCCTGAATGCCCAGAGTGCGCGGGATCGGTTGAGTCGGTAGCCCATGTGATGTTCTACTGCCCACGATTTGCCGAGGTTCGGCGCGAATACCTGGAGGAGGGCGAAGATGGACCCATCATCGAAGCCAACATGGGGGAGATGCTACTTAAGAGCTCTGCTTCATTTAACAGAGTACGCCAGGCGTCCAGGTGCATAACCATGGCCCTCCAACAGCGTTGGAGAGAGGATGAGGCCGCGATGAACACGTGCGCTAATTCCTCCTCCGCTTCAGATCAGTCTGAAGCTGTGCCGGGAGCGTCAAGAGAGGAGCAACACCGTCACACGGTGCGAAACCGGAGGGAAGCAGCACGGCGAGCGAGAAGGGTGGCGGAGGAACGGGGAGACACAGAACTGATATCTGCCGTCCGCGAGCTTTACGGACCGGCAGACGGCAGTGACGCAGCAGATGCTACAGCACCAGAGCAGGTGTCTAGTTTTCCTCCGCTACCTCAACGCAGACGGAGAGAATCGCCATCGGCAGACAGACTGTCTCAACCTAGCGAGCAACGCAACACACTCCAGCGGTACTATCGCCAGGCCGTCCGAGCCGGAACACTGCCACCGCTTCCGGCAGGACGACAACGTAGGAGTAGATCCTCACCATCACCCGATGAGTTGGAGAGACTTCGGCAACGACGTCGGCTGATGGATAGGGAGGGAAGAGCACGGCGCCACAATACGACAAGTGGCGAGGCGCACAACTGGCACATGAGTGAGTCCGAGCGGGCAGTTATCGAGCCACATGTCAGCAATGAGGATGTAGAGGCCGCACTGCTGGAATCCGAGGTCTCAGGCCGTTGAAACACAGTAGGTGAACAGACGTCACTCATGTGTGCACTGCAAGGTGGCAACGAAATTGTCGGGGCAAACAAATGGCAGGTTGATTAAGAATGAACACGGAGCACATTGCATTCATTGTTATTAATATGTGAATTGTTATTAAAACCTAATGGAAGGTCCAGACGAATGGAATGAAACCGGAGGGATAATCCCGCAAGGGTAACTCCCTTCGGAGGAGGCAGGTTTTTTTTTGTTTTTAGTAATTTTAATTATTTAATTAAAGTTGAAGCAAATAAACCTGAAATTATTAAAAAAAAAAAAATGTCACGTAGACGTGCTCAGCAATGAGCGGGCCAAGAAGAGAGAGAGAGAGAGATAGTAAAATGTATTTGCACTCATCCTAGTACATTGATGAAACAATGCAGGGCGGCTTTTGATACAATTGAATATCCTATTTTTTTTTTATTGAATACCGTATTTCACTCGCTGCTTCCAAAATATACTTCTTGGAGCTCTTTGATCCAGAAGCAACCGAAGCATTGCAATTGTTATAGAGCTTTATGAAATTTCTTCGATAAATGCAAAGTCCATTTTTGGATAAACAATTGTTCCTGCAACCGCCACCTTGTGTTTACATTATGATCGTTACAGATATTGACAGTTCTGTCATACAATGTTTGTTTCAAACAGTTCATAGAGCACCCCGTGTATTGTATTAGATGTTTGTATTGTATTAGATGTATTAATACAAACCCTAGAGCGCTGGCTAAGTGAATGTTGGTTATTTGTGTCGGTCGTGTGTTTGGCATATGCTTCAGCAAAACGATGTTTTCTATGTTTTGTCGTTAGCGTAGCCATGTAAATGTGTGACGGAACAAAACTAATCCATACTAATAATCAATTTCATTTTACAGATTCAACACTTCGAGGAATCGACCATCAAGGAGTCGGACCATCTCTTCGACAAGAGATTGGAGATTCATCACAGTTGTTGTTCCCAGCACAGCAGGGCAATTAACCTGTGTTGAGCTCTCGGACTGGAGTATCGAACTCCGACCGAGGGTGAGAGTAAGTAGACACTAAGCTAACTACACCAAGCCAACCGAAATAAAAAGGCTTTTTGTTTCGGTTGTGAGAAAGCTGCTTTATTTTGGGGCTACCTACCCGTAGCCCCTTTTTGCGTACGTGTTGTGTTAGCGATACATAGCATAGCGCATAGGCATAATTTACAAACCTTACTTAACCGTGATTTTCTCGAATCCTGATTTTCCCTGCTACGGCTTCTTAGGCGACCATCTTTATATCTATATTTTAATTCAATCATAATTTAACTCTATTCTTTTATCAATATGCCTAATTTATTCCTAACCCTAATTCTTAACTCTACTGTGATGAAGTTCGCGTCCATCGCCTTGTCCTTCCTCTTAAGTCATCCGTCTTCACTCACAAGAGTGAGCGAGATGGGTGAGGATGCTTAGTTGCTCTCTCGCTCATCGCTCCATCGTAGAGCGATGCGAGAGTGATAAGCTTAATCTCCTAGCTTAACTTCTCTCAATCGGCCTTACGCGAGAACGGAAATATCCTTTACATAGCCTGCTCGCTTACTTAGATTTATCGCTCTCTTGCTCTCTCTTCTTAAGCTAGATCCTCCGTTCTCTTCACCGTTCTATCCTAAGTAGGGACCTATCATGAGCAAGGACAGCGGGCTTGCTACGGACATAACTTCCGTCAGCGACAGTTGTCCAACACTTCAGCTTATGGTGGTGACGAAGGGAATGTAGTTGTAGATCGATTAGATAACTGGTACTCTCTAGATCAACAAGGTGACGGGGAAATATATTCGGATGATAGTGAAGTAGATTATTCATGCACAGTAGATCATCTAGGTGGTGGGGAATTAGTTTCGAATGAAAGGGAAGTAAATTATAGCAATACTTTTTGAGGTCCGATAGCTCTTGTAGAATTCTATTCTCGAACTGAATTGTTCTTGATGCAGTAGGTGATGGTGTTGGTCGTTCTCCATCTTCTGTACCCAAAGTAGTTTGTTGTGGAGCATCAATAGCATCCGATGATATGTGTTCGGCGAAACTCGGTTCCTTACTGATACACTTCTTTATGTTTTCATTACTTTCAGGGATGGATGCTGCTGGAATGACTCGGGATATTTTACCGGATGATGATGATGGCATTATTATGGCTGAGGTATTGAGAAGCTTGAAGGATGTTTTGCCGCAAGGTATTGACTTATATGTTGTTTTTCCATCTTCAGGTATGGATGATGCTGCTACGTAGTGGAATGGTGATTTAGAAGATGCTTCAGAATTGGCCGGTCTATTAAAAGTTGTATATTCTGGCTGTTCCTGCATTGATGCTGGCATCGAGGAAGCACACAATGATACATTCAATTGTGGAAATCTCACCTTCAGCATGAGCAGCGTCTTTTTCTTGTTTGCCGATGATGGTTCTCCGGACATTTTGTCTAATTATAAGTTGCGCATAATTTCAAAATCATTGTTTGTATCGTAAATATCTGAATTAATACTACCTTTCTTATATTTTACAGCACAAACTCGGAAAAGGCACAACTTGGAATACGAAATGCTAAACAGCGTGATGAATAATAAATGAAAAGTACAGTTGCTACGTTTCAATGGTTTGTTTTGATCGGTTTTCTTTTTCTTACTTTTAGCGCTGTCATTTTGCCTCTGGCTTTTGACAGCGCAGCAACTGATGACAAAATTTGGCTTTAAACGAAATAATCTGGGACAACAACCTCGAACAAGCTTTTTCGTCTGTTATATTTGCCTTAGTAAGGATACAGTTAAGGAAATGTTAAGTTTCTTACTAAGGCAATTTAACGACGGAAAAAAGCTCGAACGGAAAACTGCTCGAAATTGTCAAAAGTGTGCGAGGTATGCGAAGTTTGCGAAGTGTGCGAGGTGTTCGAGGTGTGCGAAGTGTGTGAAGTGTGCGAAATGTGGGAAGTGTGCGAAGTGTGCGAAGTGTGCGAAATGTGCGAAGTGTGCGCACAGCACAGTGAAGTGTGCATGCGTGTTCGTACAGCGCACCTAGTTGTGCGAATTTACCCAACACTAGATGGGACGACCTCTAATAGCTGAAGTACACGTAACGTACCTCAGGTACGTTTGCCCAACGTACCTGTCAATTTTGAGAGGGTTACCATGGAAACAAGAGGTACGCAGGTACGCTACGTGTTACTGTAAGTTTTATATTTTACACGCAGTTTCTTTACGGAAATGTCAAATGGGAAAATAAGCTTACGTTAATCGTTAATGTTTCAGTTCAGGAGTGATATAAATTTAACTCAGAAGATAATTTGTGAAAACATTCATTAACATGGATTCTACGCTATTAGGCCTAGTAACAACAAGTCTGTTGGGCATAATTATTTCTCAACAACCCTCTAGACGACGGTGGTGGGCACGTTCGATGTTTTGCCGAAGATCAGAGGACGGTACTCGTCTTCTTGCCGACATTACCGATGAAGCTGCGGACGAAATAATCCGCAAGTTCTTTAGAATGACCTTCGAGGTCTCCAATTTTTTTTCCGTTGTGACGGCCTGGCCGTATTGTGTGACTAAGTGTACCCGTCCATATCAAGATTGTAAAACCTGCATATTGGGAGTTGTGATTTAGTGTACCCATAGCAAGATAGACAATCCTGCGTATAGGGGTCGGCAGTGGTCCGAATGAGATTCGAACCGGCGACGGGCCTTTTGACAGCCCTACGCCGTTACCACTGGACCACCGACATACAACACACAAAGCCGAGCATTGCTATTACCATTGGAAAACGCCAGACAAGTCACCGAACCAGAAGAAATTTATCTACGCTGACCGACAAACCAAAACAGCACATCGAGCAGCGCCTGTAACTAAGTAAAAAGGCTACAGTAGCGTGCCGACCGCCATCGCACTAAACAGCGAAACACGGGACGTCAGAGCATCGAACTTCGCCATCGCAACGATAAAAAAAAACCGTGCTCCAAAATCGTGCTAATAAAGAAACTAGAACATCCTAGAACATCCTTATATCGAGCGAAGAAGAAATCCAGCATCCGAGAGCATCATCGCGCCGAGCAACAGAACGCGTTACATCGCGAGCAAGCTGCGCCAGCGCGTTGAACGAGAGACCCACACCAGCACGTCTAGCGCCGCCATTGCGCTGATGAACTACTTCAAACCAGCTGCAGACGCATAACCTATACGAAATAAAAGATACGTGATACCCCCACAAGTAAGTGCCACAACAAAAAAAATTATAATTGTGATTTTGTAACTTAAGCTAGATAGGATTTTTTTAAATTTATTTATGCTATTTATTTTTTTAACTGTGCGTTATTTATTTCGAATATTTTAATCGTATTAAATCATTAATCGTGTAAAAAAAAAGTGCCACAATATTAGTGCAGTTACATCATTCCTATCCGCGTTAACCCTTTGCATTGGTAGTTTTTGATAGTAAGTTGAAGCCTCGTGATCTTTCGTGATAATTTCATATAACTGGGTTTAATTCAATCATTCGACAGTGATGAATTCTTATCAGTTTTTTTAGTTTTCACAAATCTAACTCAAAAAATAATATATAACATTAAGTAATCATTTAAAATATTTTTCACCATATGTTTGTTTTTCACTATATGATATAAGTGTTACCAGTGCGTAAAAAAAGCAAACAAACAAAAAAAAATACAAATTTTTTTTCTTCCTCATATAAAGTGCATTCATGTACAGTGTCATATAAAGTGATTTACCTGTAATCTTATTAATAATATTTTATTTCCAAATGGTGTCTGAATAACTATTACATTTTTAAAGTTTCTGTATACCTTCTACCAGTTCATACTCTTACACATATTGTTAAATTTAATTTTCCCGCTAAATGAAAAACAAATCATTACCAGCAAATAGTACCCCTGTAACTAGAACTACTAGGAATAAAACAAATAGTTCCCCTGCGATTAAAACCAATACAAATAAAACTACTAGTATTCCTGCAAATAAAACCATAAACTATACCATTACAAAAGTAACCTGCAGTAAACCTTCCACAATGACAGCCAAGTTGGATATTAGTTTAGCACTAAAACTGGTAAAACCATTCGATGTTACCAATACACTATTAAATCCATATATTGAAAGTGTTGAACTACTTTTAGATTAAACTGAAAAAGTGCCTGAAGTGGACATTGTAAAATTCATGAAAACCACATTGATTGGTACTGCTCAGACACAGCATGCAATGTAAAAGAAGCTTTCAGTCTTCTTTGTACACGATTCAGCGTGCATTTAACGCCACTAGCTGTAGAGAAAGAATTAACCGCGCTGAAACAAGGCTCAAAAACTATTTCCGAATTTGGGAAAGAGTTAGAAAAAATGGCAGCTAAATTATCTGCAGCTCATGTAGCTGTAGGAACTTTTTTAACGGAATTTGCCGCACATAGCATTGTCAATCCAATTATAGTACGCGCCTTTACGCAAGGTTTGAATGAAGCTAACACAAGATTTTTCTTGCAAGCACGCAATCCGCTTACACTTTGCAAAGCCATATCAGATGCTTTAGAATGTGAACCGATTGCAGAGCGATCAACGGCTCTTTGGTATCAAACCCCGCGTCCATCGCAACGCTATACGAGACGCCCCCAAAACTCATACTACCCTAGGCAATCGTATAACCCATCATATAGAGGTAGACCCTACCAGCAGTATTATAGTCAAAGTTATAAAAACCAGCCACGAAATATTACAAATAACAATCAACGTGGATATAGGAGCAGAAGTTATTCGAACAGTCACTTTCAACAGCGAATGCCAAACGCAACATCAACTGAGCGAAGCAATAACAACAGTAGAGTGCATTTGGGAAATGCTAACGATTTGGAAGATCGTCACGATACAGTTCCAAACTCAAATGAAGGGCTTGATGAAATAATTAATTTATTTCGTTAAATTACCATTTGATACGGGCGTTAAGGCCAAGTTTTGTTTATTCGGAATTTATCGCGATCTAGTAATTGATACCGGAGCCACATGTTGCGTATTAAATTCAAACTATGTTCCCAAGCAAGCCGCCATAGATAAAACTTATACACTAAATATTCACGGTATCAACGGAACTACTAAGTCTTTAGGGTGCATTGAAACAAGCATTTATGCTAACACGCAAAATTTCTCAATCTTATTTCACGTCGTAGATACACTTCCATGCCACATTGTAGGATTAATAGGAGCAAACTTTTTGAGAAAACATAAAGCTTATTTAAACTTTGAAAATATGAGTTTGAGTTGTGATGTCAACCATAAACAAAAATGTTTTATAACCCCACCCAGAACAGAATTTGTTACCTTTATCGATACTAAACACACTGATACTTGTGTAGTGCTTAATGAAACCATTCAACCAAATGTGTACATAGCAAACACAATAGCGAATCCACAAAATGGTAAATTACCAATACGCATAGCAAATTTTCAAAATAAGTCCGTGACAATAACCAAACTACAACCAACTTTTACACTCCCTTCAGATTTCAACATCTTAGAAATTAAAACTCCACAACATAATATTGATCACGCTAATCAAATGTTAAAGGAACTTGATTTATCACATTTACACGAAGATGAAAGAGAAATTATTGCCAAGATTTGTCTCAAATATAATGACATATTCTGTTTGCAAAATGATAAACTAAGTACCACTAAAGTTTATAAAGCATCGTTAAAAATAAAAAATAATACTATGCCTATATATTCAAACCATCAAACCAGGTTACCGTATGCATAAAAAGAGGAAGTGGATAACCAAATTCGTAAAATGTTAAAAAATAGAACAATTGAAGCCACACAGTCAGAATGGAACAGTCCAATTTTATTGGTTCCCAAAAAGGCTAATGCTGATAAAAAGAAATGGAGACTTGTAATCGATTATCGCAAAGTAAACAGTGTATTGCAAGATGATAAATTCCCTTTACCGAATATTGACGAAGTCATAGATACTTTATCAGGATCTAAATATTTTTCACATCTAGATATATCACAAAGGTACTATCGATGCAAATTAAAAAAAAACAAGATCGATCGACAACCGCCTTTACTACCCCAACTGGTCAGTACCAGATGACAAGATTGCCAATGGGACTAAAAATAAGTCCTTCTACTTTCTCGAGAATGATGACAGTGGCAATGTCAGATTTAAATGCAGAACAATGTCTCATCTACTTGGACGACATCGTCGTATTTGGGAATAACATGCAGGAACATAATAAAAATTTATTGGATGTCTCAAGTTAAACCCGGATAAATGTCATTTTTTGAAGAAAGAATTAATATATCTGGGACATTATATTTCCGCAGAAGGGATAAAACCCGATCCCCAGAAACTGAAATGCATCAACGATTGGCAACCCCCTAAATCCTCCGATGAAGTGAAACGTTTTGTAGCATTCGCAAATTATTATAGAAAGCACATACAATTTTTTGCTACTATTTGCATGCCATTAAACCGGCTAACAAGAAAATGAATTCAATTTGATTGGACTCCCACTTGTCAAACCGCGTTTGACACACTTAAAGAACATTTTGTTAATCCTGCAGTCTTAGACATCCCTGATTTCAGTGAAAACAATACTTTTGTTCTACATACCGATGCCTCTAAGAGTGCAGTAGGTGCAGTACTAAGTAACCAAAACGGGAAACCCATTTCGTTTGCCAGTAAAGCTCTTAACAAAGCCGAGCTTAATTATGCAACCATAGAAAAATAATTATTGGCTATAGTATGGTTCGTTAAACACTTTCGTCCATATCTTTATGGAAGGCATTTCAACATTTTTACTGATCATAGACCTCTAGTCTATCTCTTCACCATGAATAACACCTCAAGCCGTTTAACCAAATTTAGGCTTGCGTTGGAAGAGTATAACTTTACTGTTTGCTATAAAAAAGGGACTGAAAATGTAATAGCCGACACCTTATCAAGATTACCATTATCTGATCTAAAATCTTTCCTTTACACACACATACAAAAAAAAGATCCAAAATCGGTATATTTTCTGAGTAACAGAAGAAAAAACAAAGAAAGACTATATTTCATAGTGAGCATTCAATTCCGGACAACTTATGATAATTTTAATATATATTAAATACAAATTATTTTTAATATTTTGTGGCAT
>KB672236.1:0-15540 GCA_000349105.1 Anopheles epiroticus | reverse complement strand
AACCCCACTGAAAAGCACAACAATCTAGATTAGCTATAGATCAGCTGTCGATCGGGTACAGCGAATAGAATCCTTACGTTGATGGAGCCAACGATTGAACTGAAGAGCACTTACCAAACGTGAGGAGAAGTAACTTCGCAATCATGGTTCGGTTGTTCACAGCTGCCCGGATGCTTTGACTGCACTCCAAAGCTCGAATGTACCTCCTGGTGGGCAGAGGACCATCTTTTATACTGCAATTTTGCTGATCTTTCAACCCTGCTATCGTCTAATCTCTTCACCTACATCGCACAGTGTAATGACCGCTCTCTTGCACGATTAAATAATTTGTTTATAGCTTGATGCTTATCTGTGCAGTATCAATGATTGTAGCAAAATCGGTAAAAGATGATCTCGTGGAGTGGAATCTTCCCAGAGTTTTTGAATGAAATCAATCAACTGTTACCATGATCAATGGCATTGATTATGCCACCTGTCTTTGTGTTAGCAATTTTTTGCTATTGATTTTTTGTACACGTTAACGGTTTGTGAATGAAATTGTTATGAATGTTATTTTACAGTAATGCTTGCATGATCATATCCAATTGGTGGTGTACAATCATTGCATGTCTGATTCATTCTTACCATGTCACATTTTTTTAATGTTGTGCCATATTTAGCGATGTTAGTCGCGTGCTAATAGTGTTGTCTTCATATCTTCATTTCTACTTACAAGTATCTCAGATCAAATAATGTTGTTTTAAGATAAATATATTGCGTAGCTGTCGTTTGAAACATTCTAATAAGATTTATTCTCACTGATCAACATTGGTTATCACCATATGCACTGCCTTAAAAGGTGCTGCAAGATAACGATTCAAATGCTTTTATTAACGGCCGGCACATTCATTGCTTTCTTTTTTGTCTTCCACAGCACGGGCACATTAAAACCACCAACGCATCCTTTCTAATACAACCGGCGGAGAATGCTTCGAGCAGCGATGGAAATATTCTACATCGCATCCAACGCCTCATGACGGACAAAACCGGTTCCGGCAACGATGGTCGAACGCTCGTCGATGGCTCGAGCACTCCGGCGCAGGATTGTGCCGTCCGAACAGATCATGAAGCTGGTAGGTATGCTAGGATGGTATCGTGTTGGCATTATGTCCAGATTTTAAAGATGCACTAAGTATGGAGAATCGTGAAACAACTCGTGGCATATGGTCCTGATTACAGCAGCTATAGTGTACTTTAATCAGTTGAAAAAAATTAGTAACATTTTATGTGCTACCCATTTTAAAATGTCCTTAAGCGACTTGCACCATTTGACACGTGTTCATCGATAGGAGGTAATAGCAAGTATGACAAGAACGTTCAACACATTCAAGTATCAACGCCTGCCCGAGCTAATAAAACGTACCGTCAATCGATTTAGTCATCGATACCGCGGTCACACACGGTGACAGAGTCATTTTCCCTATGGTCCACGCACAATAGGCACGGATGGCGAAATAGCTTTTCAGGCTTGCAGCTGCGTTGTGCTCGATGCGACACATTTCGTTTAGGTGGGCCCCACCGTCTGGTCGCGTTGCGTGCGCAGCCGTCTTGTGCAACTCTCACATTACGCGCCGTTGTCTGTGGATGAGTATGCATTACAAAATTTTGACAAGCCGCGGCTTGTCAAACGATCACTGCGGTCGCGTTCGGGCCACGCTTAACGCTACGTTTAATCGAATCGAATAAGACGGACGTGCGGTGTGTACCACCAGCCGAAATGCCTTTGAAACGGTTTGAACACTACACGCGTCAGACTGCAGCGAAGGATTGTTGGTAGCAGAACGGTACATTGCTGGCCAGCAGCTTGGAATCGCCCGAACCGATCATCTGATCGTTTCGCCCATGGTGATGTGCCTCGCATACTGCCAGTAACGCCTGGATTTGGCGCAGAATTCTTCGCTCTTCACGTTTGACAAACGAATCTCGAGATTGGGAAGGTAAACGTTACTCACCGTTCGGTAACGATCGGAATGCAGGCTGGACTGTTTGGAATGCGGCACCTTGTTTACGTTACTATCACCATCATCATTATCATCATTGCCATCATCCTCTGCTAGTATCGGCTACTGTAGTTTGCGGTTAGGTAGGATGTGTACTACCATTCGTTTTTCGAGTACGTTTGCCTCGATAGCGTTCTATGTTTACCAAACATTCAACTGCGGCGGCACTCTGTGCAGCTTTCAGCTTGGTGGTTTGAAAAGTTTTTTTTTTACTAAAACAGCTAGGATGTTTCATTAACCCACGAAGCAATGCTAAAACATTCTCGCTTACTTTCTCTACCCGGAATGTTTACATATTAAACGCAATTTGTGGCGAGTGATTGAGTGAGTGTTCAACAATTGTACACATTAACGGATGCGTATTCAGCCACCGTACGGGGAGCGTTGTGAATCTTCCGTTGGTAGCAAATCGTGATCGTGACCCTAGCTTACGAGCGTTTGCGTACAAGCGTTTTTTATGTGGATTAATCTCCAAACAATGTTTAAAACAAGCCGCAAGTAACTCCTGCGGTAAAAACAGATCGATGATGTCAGAGTTACAATTCCTTTTTTCTGATATCGCATAAGTTCGGCAGCAAGGTCAAGGCACACTAGAGTAGGCAGTAGTAAATTGAGCTAAAGTACAATGATTCTGTTTTGCAGACAGAAATGGATTGAACATTATTATGGTACCAGTAGGTAGTAAAAACCTAATTATTCTCGTGCACTGTGTGCCACATGAAATTTATGTTTTCCTTCACTTATTTTAGAATGCCAACAAAGTCGCTGCTGCGGGAGACATTTGTTTCTCTAATATATCACTCTTCCAGCGTATTTTTACCCATCCGCTAGGAGTGCAACATAGTTGCAAGTGTACAGCTTCCCATGCATCGACCGAGCTAGACAGTTTGCCCGAGAGTGAAATAGTAGTTATCATAATTAAGCTAAGCACGCCCTCTCATTGCCCTCGTCGGTTTTCTCTCTGCCTACCATTACACTTCCCCCATCCACCTCTGCATAAGCGCCGCTCGGTGGTAGTAATCTGTGGTTTAAGGCATCTGAACCGCAAGAGAAAAAAAAGCTGTGATGGCGCTGGGGCGAGGCGTTTCATTACACGGTGCCCAGATTATCAGCGACATGATCGAACGCAACCAATTTATGCTTATTTTTAATTTCGATCCCTCGAGCGAACCGGCCAGCCGATGCAGCCGCTAGCACAAGGGAGAGAAAAAATGCCAGATAATCGATCGATAACCACAGAACCCGCCAGCACGGCTGTACGGACTTCCGAATGGGCTGTGTGTGTGTGGATTTCACTCGTCTTTTTCGTTGTGTTGCACCCCTCGCAAGGGCATATCGCTGAAACGGGAGGTGCTTTTGTGTACTCGGTGCGATCGCTTGCGAGGTGGTACCAAGAACAACTTAATCAAAACAGCATCTCAGAGGGAGTAACGGTGCCATTTACTTTTCATTTCCTCTCGTTTTCCCTCTGCCCGTTTCGTCTCGTGTTTTATGCTTGCAGCGTGCAATCAAACCAACATGCAGCGACACACGGCACGATCCTTGCACAACCTTTGAAGACGATGCAAAACGACATTTGCTGCAGGTCAGCACTCAAGTAAGCCATTCCGACATGATCGAGTAAACAGTGAGTTTCGCTTTTAACTAGCGATGAATTGCTTGTCTTTCTAGTAAAAAAAATCCTTTTTTTTTTAATATCTCTTCAAAAAAAAGCAATCAAAAAACCATTCTATTAACTCCACAACACACACCACTTAGCCGTGGGGGAGACGACAGCCGTAAGTACATCGAACGTAATCAGTATGAGGCATGATTTATGGTACGCAAGCCCATTTTCTTCTCAATCAGCCTGCCGCTACCTCGTAGCGAAACCCAGACATGCTGGCGGCATATTTGCATAAGAAGATTAAACGTGCCCCCTTCCCCGTGTGTGTGTCTGTGCGGCATTGTTACAAGCTGTCCCACGCGCAGTCTCGTGCAGAACGCGTGCTGAGTTGTGCTTTCATTCACCTCCAGTCCCCAGTTCAATGGCAGACGCTCGTGAAGGAATCATGCCCCGGAGACATCGCACCAAGCATGACGGCGCGCCGTTACATTTCCACGGTGCACGATCGTGAAACCTAATCGTTCGGCGGCCCTGGGTCGCTTCCTGCGGCGGCGGTTCATTTGTGCCAGACCATTCGTGCGCACTGGCTTCCTCCCGCGTTTGGCGCGCGTTGCATAATTTGCGCGCGGTACGCCACCGAACGCACTTTTTCGCAATAGCGCAACCCTGCGTCTAGGTGGCATAAATGGGATGTTTCTCGTCCGCGTAGGATGCAGCAGCGGTACGTTCGCCCACCTAGTGTGCAGGAGGTGCGTAATTCCGTGCATTGCTGTCGCTGGAAACAATAGCGAAACATATATCCTCCCGCTCCATTCTCACATCATTAGCGGGCTATGATTCATGGAGGATCGTTAGCATGGGTTCGTTTTATTGTGGAGTTTCCTGCCCACCCGGGCCATTTAATAGTGCTGCCATAGACTAAGAGTTACTCACTTCTGCAGGGAAGAGAAGCGATCCACAGCTGTCCTGCTAACAGCCTGTAGAACAGTGCCCTTTGGCCTAGAACTGATTACTATTAACGTTGTTTGCTAAACAAAACGTCAATCGCAACAGCTACATCGCACCAGCTAGGTTTACTGGTTAATAAAATTTGTTTAGAAATTAAAAACAAACAATAATCTGTTACATTTTAACCGTTCCAGTGCGTAGTCCGTCAGCAACTGAACGGTTTAGCCCAATGGATTGTGCAAATAACTGCAATACCTATAGAATGATTTTATTTACAAAACCAATCTACAATCGTCCCAATTCGGGTCACAACTCTGCATCACACGGTTCCTAATGTCGATGCTGCCGGGCCTGGCCTGCCGGAGCGCGTACGAGGGGCGTTTAGTTATGCTTGTCAATCATAAAAAGATCACTTGCGCAGCGGACACAGCATGCAGAGTGCGGCTTGGTGTCGAGTGTGTCACCGGGGTTGGGCGAGCGCGACAGCAATTGATAAGCAAACAAATTGCGCTATGTTCGATCCAATTGGACAGACAGCATAGCGTGCGCGTCACGTTACTTGCACACATCACTTAGCCTTCGCCCGGGTGGATCCTACGCATCGACGGTACGCTGCAGCCTGTTGCGCATCTGTTCGCAGCTGGCTAGCTTTGACGACCGCAGATGATAAGTCAAACATTCGCGGCCGGCGATGGAAGATGTTTTCTCCCAAATAGTGCGACCTTCGGACGTGCGCGGCGCACATCAGTGTATACGCGACCGGTAGACTGAGTTGCTAACGCGTTGGGCAACGCTTCTCCGGCGACTTCGTGGGACACAGTGCGATGCCCCCTGTGTCCGCGCGCCGTCTCGCGATCGCTGTTGATAGGCCGTAAATGTTAAGGTTGATTAAATAAAGCTGATCGAAGGGCTGTGGCTCACGTTTGCCACCTACCGATGCGCTTCACTGATGATTATCAGCCCATGGCTGTAATATTTCCCTTCCCGCTCCCCGGGGCCGACCCTAAGGGCGCAACCCTTTGACGGTGTGGAATCTCTTCCGTGCCTACCACCCCCCCCCCTCCTTCCCCCCTTCTCTTAACGAACTCGACACCTGTCCGGCCTCCTCGCCAATGAGTCAACAGCAGCGGTGAGCTTAAGCATCAAACCTAGCAGGTACATAACTCATTGGCCGATTATTAAATCTCGGTTCCGCTAATTGGCGATAAACGTTAGCATCTTCTTGCGTCGTTTGGTTTTTCGGATACAGCGCTCGCACTCCACTAACAAAACGCCGATGGTCAGATACGTATTATGTTCGCTCCATGTCGATGGAATCGACACGGAAATATCGCACAGGCCCTACCCGATTCGACCGGTACATTCTTGCCTGCCGAACAAGCAGCTCGATGTGTAATGTCGTAGCGTAGATGGATCGACGCATGAACGTGTTAAAAATTAATTTTATTTCCTTTTCAAAATTCTTGCCATGCCGCCGCACGGCCTAGGACCTCCTGGTCGCTCCTGTGTTTGCTGCTTCGCATCACCCCCCCCCCCCGTTTTTTTTGGATGAGATAGCCCCCAACACCTTGTAAGGAATTTCATTCACGACGTGTCCTCACACGCCAGCTTCAGCATAAACGGTGCCATTCCGCTTCCCCCCTAACACCCACCCCTGTGTTGGCTGTCGTTAGGTGAAACATGAAATCTAATTATGTAAATTGCCTGCTAAAATCTTTGACTGACGTGTAACAACAGTTTTCGGAGGTTTTTCGGGTTTCGTTTACCGCCCCCCCCCCCCTTTTTGTGAGGGGCTGTACCCACTTTTTTTCGCAAACTCTACCAGAGTTTCTTCTTCCTAGTCCAGCAACAACACGTCCCGCGTTTGGGTGGCAGTCGTGTGCGGTTTTAAGCATAGGTCGCGGCAGGAGAAGCAGAAGAGCGAAAACACTCACTCAATAAACAAGCACTCAGCGGACGAAATGGGCATCGGATGTGAAGCCGTAGGATAATCTAAGCAAGTTTTTTTTTTCTAACTATCCGCGAAGCAACAACAAAAAATAGACAAGAACGCCACCCAACAAACAGGTTTGCGGCCGAATTCGATGATTGATCGAACAGTCGTCAAAAAGGTAGCTCCGAATGATCGACGGTGCGCGGTAACCCGCACCGCTAGGCGGGCCGCCAACCGAGGGCAGATTTTGGCGCTAGGGTGCTGGAAGGATAAAAAGGGATGAAAGCGAAAAATGCCGCCCGAGCCGATTGCCAGCTGACACGGCACGGCAACATCTCCATCAAGCAGCAAGCGGGCATGAAGGGAAAGGGCGGTTGGGTTGGGCGGAAGGCACGTGCTGACCGATGGAGCTGAAAATTGTTTCAGCACGGTGCCATTTTGACAAATCAATGAGCTGTGTTGATTTCCGCGGCAATAATTTCATCTAGTTTATTCTTTCTTTTTTAATCACAAAGTGCACTGTTGTTGTAAATCAAATGAAACATTCTGGAAATCACCATTACTCATACCAACCTTTTTTTTTCAATTTATTGCAATTGCCTGACAAATTTGACCTATCACCATATCAACCACTAGCACTTTAATTACTACGACCATGAATTTGACGCTTGCTATTGGGGGCGATTATTACTTCGTCGTTCCCACGCTGTCCTCACTTGACCACCGCAACCGCGTCTGCAAAGAATTATCTGGGTCATAATCCCACGAACCGTTGTCACATTTCCTCGGCTCGTGCAAACCAGGTCCATTAGTGTAATCGAGCCGTTCACTGCACAGAACCTAGGTCAAGTTTGCGGCTGGTGTAAGTTGTCGGTAATCAAGATTAATGAACTGCAATATGTGTTACACAGAAGAACCCCCCGATACACAATGTCAAGGTTGCGCCAGCTGCCAAAAAGAAAGACAGCCACTGACTCATCTTCCAACCTTCGCTGCCTTTACACAAGCAGGGAGAGGATGGTGAAATGCTAACTATCTTAAAGTAGGTTCATTTATTACGGAACAGTCACCAAAAAAAACACACACACACACGCACAAATGGAGATAAATGTCCCATTCACGCTTCCGCAATGATTGCGTAATTTCTCGCAAGGTCGTCCCATGATGAATCGCATTATTTGTTCTCGCTGCTTTGTGCCTTCACCCGCCAGAACCTGGGACACCCTTCCAAACATCGCCTCGCCTATAAAATGGCCACGGTGCTACTCACACACACACACACACATAGCAATCACAGCTGACGATGACACCGGGCGAAGGCATTGGCCGCGAACGTACGGCAGCCGTATCATCGCCGTTGACAAACCATCAGCATCGGTAGATCCACACGTTCGCGGTGCTTTAGCCTCTCCCGTATCAACAACCTCCTGCTGCTCGGCGCTGATAGTGTTTGCCTTCTGCTTGGGAAACCAATCGGCGCGAGTACAAGCTGTTGACCGCTCCAATGTAAACAGCGTCGGGTTACTGAAACAAAACTGGCCAACCTTAGCCCGGACTGACTCATCCGTGCGCTCGTTGACTGGTGAACCACAGGTGTATGGGCGGGAGGGTTGAAGCGTGATAACCGGCTTGTGCAGAGTGAAAACACTCTGCTAGAACATTCCAATTTCCAAACCACCGCGTAGTGCATGCTATTTTATTTTGACCGTTTGAAAAAAGCGTGTTCCTGCTAGAGACTGGCTCTTTTAATTTACTTGTAAATGAGCGAACATTAATCTTGGATCCATCACACCTCCGACATCATTTTACCAGTCCCGCACTCACCTTTTGTCACTCGAGCACATGGGCAGTACTTCACTGTTCGCTTCTTTTTTTTTCATAAATTACAGCTCCACTCATAAAAAGAGATCAGGGCAAACACAAATCATGGCGGGTTGTTGCCGCTCGCCCCCCTTCGCGTTATGTAAAGTAGCACCCGAGGCATAAGACACATCCCAGCCCTTCGTTGATTTGCAATGCCTTCTACCGTCATGCCGTGTGCACAGTGCGCAAGATGCGCAGCGCACCAACATTAACGTTTACCACACGTCTAAAGGTTGCATCCTACGCCCTCGTGGGCTTTAAAGAGCGTCCACCAATTACTAATTTCGGTGTCGCTCGTGCTGCATCCGGTCTGCATCGGGACTGCAAACACGGTTCGGGATGCTCGGTGACACAGATTCCACCCACCGGTAGATCTTTTCGTGACACAGTTTGCGTTTGTGTGAAAAAAAGAGACGAACCAATACGAAACAAAGCCATTGAATAATGAGCTCGTTGCTAGAATGTACCCAGAGCAAGGGCGAAAAGTTGGTGTACCTTCGGATGCGAACGAACATAAGCACGGGACAGCGGCAACCTTTCCCAAAATGTAGGTCGTGCGCATGTTCTATCAGTGCTGGAAACAATGTTTTTTTCACTGTCTCGTGACACACTCGCGTCGCCATAGGCCGGCGTTGACAGTACAACGCCAGTCCCGCTGCCCACGGTACCCGCTCGCTTCAATGGCTCAATAAAATTGCTCCTTTATGAGGCTGTTTACGTGATATGTTGTGTTAGTTTATTTTATTGCACTTTTCGACCAACCCCCTACCTGCCCTGCCGCTGCGTTCTCCGCCCATGTCGTGATGGGGAAGTGATCGTGCAACATGATGCTCCAAGCCCTGACTACCACCGCACCCATTGGCAGCGAATCATGAGCATTTCTGTTGTGTGTGTTTTTTTTTAACTTTTCTTCCATTATTTGCATTTGTCTCGTTGTTACACTCGACTTCCAAATAATCGCTTACACTATCGACTCACTGCGTGCGCACACACGTAAAACGTCTCGCTCGTGGCTTTTTTTGTGCTGTTTCCGTGACTCAGGCCGACGGAAACAAGTTGTTTTGCCGTCGTCGACGTGTCTGCAACAGTCGAAAGCAGCCTACGCTCATGCGGTGGTGGATGCTGCCCGCGGTTCAGTGCCGAAGCCGAAGTCAAGGATGGTTGGCCTGGGTGTCGTTGCGCTGCCGGTTTTGGTATGCGCAGCTGATTTGCATAAACAAAAAAATCCCGCCCGAAATAAACCTGCACAACTCGTTTCCCGTTGCCGGCAATCGATGCCCGAGTACCGGGGAAGATGCTCCGATGGGTGAGGTTCGGCATCGGAAAGATTATATGGCAAATCATATTAATTACTTTAAAAAGTTTTATTTCAATGACTGGTAACAACGTCACCTGTTGTAAAGCTAGTACAAAGTTACATGCTGTATCTTTGCTCTTTAAAGAATGTACTACTTAACCTTTGTGCAGCATAAGAACAATATCTTATTGATTCTCATTTGCATAGCATTTTTCATGGGAATCGTCGTCCAGACTGCTTTCGTGAGTGATTAAAATAACCGGTATTTTAATAACATTTTTTACACCAAACTACACCTTGCATCCCTACTCCATACCTTATCGTCGCCTGACCCTTAACCCATGCTCGTTCCGTGCTTGAAAACGTGCAAACTGTTTTGGATCGTTTTGTTAAAGACACCGGCACAGCTCATCAAATCAATTCCAGACTACGGGTGCTATCAGATCATCCCAAATTCAATACACTTCATATTGGTTCCCATCTCCTGGCGGAGCGACAAAAAAAAAACAAAATTAACGCAAACGAAATAGTCGACGGTCGTCCAACCAGCTAGTCCTGATTTGTCGTAAAAACTTCGCCAATAATTTACGAGCGGCAGCCGTCGACGATGGTCTATTAATCGTTAACGCGCATTTGGGAAGCTTTATCGTCAGCTTCTCTCGTAGCCACAGTTAGCACACGTGTTGCCCGTGCCGTTGATCCACATGCGAGTGTGATTTATAGCTCATATTTGCTCAAAACTTTAAGCATCTATTTAACAGGCAACGATGTAACACTGAAAATCACACTCATGATTGCTAATTTATGTCAAGGAGCATCTTATTCAACATAAGCCAGTGATGCATTGCCTTTCCTCTGCAAAGTGTTTGATGTTTCTCCACGACATGGAAAAAAATCCTACTAATTTGCCTCGTACAACTCCCTTATGCTGTAAAATTCGTGAGAAACGCAAGGTTTACCACGACACGACTTCACCACACTGTGCAGCCCGCCGACGGATACCATATGCTTCGAAAACATGCCAATGCAATTTCCCGCTGCATGTTCTAGTCTGGGACAGGCTTTCCTCCACTTGTTCGCTAACGATCGTCGTAAACCGTTTGTGGAGCTACATACCAGGCGAATGGTTTAATTTATTTCGAACAGATTGCTCGAACCGGTGTACCCACTACGCGATAGTAAAGTAATTGTTGCTCCAGTGGGGCCTTTCTTTACAGGAACGGCGGGCGAGCGCGCTCGCGTTCGAGTTTGGCCGCAAGCACGCTTTAATTAATTTCAACATCGTAAAACAATTGTACAACGAAAACGCTTTCCGTTCAAAGTGTGTCTCCCTCCACTTCCTGGGCCCCTGTCAACGGGCCACGATGCCGACGAGAGGCCGGGTAGGTGCCATTCGATAGGCGCTTATCGCAATTGAATATCTTCAATAAAGGTGTTTTACAAGCGAGATTTTTTTTGTCCGTCGTGTTGTTGCTTGCTTTATTTTTCATTCAGTCCTTCGGGCACAGTCTGTCGCGGAGTGAAACATGCTACACGAATTGACCGCCGCCGCCGCCGAGGGACATTACTCCTGTGGGAAACAAGGCGGCCGAGGGAGGCGAGTGGGGGTCGACAATCAGCTAGGGGGTAATGGATTAACTTCTTGTGATTAATTAAACTGTCGATAAGCTGATCTGGTTCCCATTACCCACCGCTGTTTGCAGTGGGATTGAAAAGACAGTCGAAGCAATTTTGAAAAAAAAGCTGCCAACTTGGACAGCATGGGAAACAGGGGTTCGTGTCTTGTACGTGCACTTAAGTTTTTCGTTTGGGAACAGTCAGCTGGTGTTGCGAGCATCGTGTCCAGCGCCACGCGAACTGCGTATCGACATGTTTTTTTTGTTTTTTACATTAATTGAGAAACTTTTTGTACAATTGTAAATCAAATTAGTCTTTAAACAAACTTAAGAGTTACTTTTATAGATGTTTTTTCGTAAGGTGTGAATTGTTTAGCTGATAACTCTGTGCCTTGTTTAAAGGCATGTATCCATAACAGCCCATCAATTACCAGACAACGAGGCGTTTAATTTTATAAATACCTGACAATAGCACGATTATCCGCTCAGCAGATCTGGCAGTTAAGCTCATTACCTTGTTAGCCCATGTACTCACTATTTGGCTAAGTAGAAGCACACCAATCTGCATGTTCGCATGTCGCATCAATTTGACTGGAATGAGCGCATAGACAATGTCCGTAAAACGTTCTGTCTCTCTCCCGATGCCTACATCGCAACTGTGTACCATAGAGCTCGTATTGGAACATGGCAGCACGGGCACAGGTTTTTAGAGTCGTTGACACGAGAAGTCACTTTGAAGGACACTAGGAATGTTGGTAATCCTACGTTGCCAGTGATCTGCCTTTGATTGACCTTTGATTCGGAAAAACAGATAGAATCTCATCTCACGAAGTTGCGCTTTGGGTTATCGATACTTAAGCTTGAAGCCCTGCTCAAACGTGAATGCCTCGTAAGGTGTGAACGAGCATTCTATGCTAGAGAAAATGCAAATTCCTTCTTGTACCGGATGCATTAAACTTTACCTCTTGCTGTAACTGGTACACCTCTTATTTTGCTCTCGTTCTGGTACCACCGGCTGAAGGCGAACACTCATTACCCGCCCTCTCCTTCGGGTTCTTGTGCCTATCTTCTTCAATCTGGCAGAACCTGCAGGAGACACTATCCGACAATCAACACGGACACGCGACCGATAGCATGCATAAAGCCCGGCACTTACGTTGCGTGGCACATAAATGATAAATTACCATCGGCGCCTCTCTACAGCAAAATGGCTCGCTTCCTGCGTCTGTCTACTGTCACGTCCAGACGGCAGCACTCTTTATCTGTTCGCCATTACGAAGACGCGTCAGTACGGGTACAATCATGATCCCCAGCCACCTACCAGCCGTGCTTCGCCTTTCTCTCTCTCGTGATAAGACGCACCGTGCCAATTAGTTTAATCGCCAATTAAAACCTAATCAATTTCCCCAGCCAGGCAAGGAGCGGGCGCAGGCGTGAGCCGGGCATATCAACGGCTGTGTTACCAATTAGCGCGATTTATCACAGCACGCAGCCTGCACGGCAGGCACCACCACCGCACGCAGGACAAACTTTAAACGTGGCACTTGCTGCGCTGTTGCGATTTTGTCACCCATGCAGTGAAAGGGACAGTGCTGTGTTATAACAACTTTCCAAAACAAAAGCAAAAACTTAGGCATGCTAATCGTCGCCATCAAGAAAAAGAAACGCACGAGTGCATTTTTAGGACGCTTTTATTGCCACGCTTAAAATAACAGCAATCGGTGAAGACGACCATCGATCGAGTTGCATTTCATCACTCGTGGTAAATGACTGCCCGTTCCTGCACGCCTGCATTCGCGGCCCTTTCTGCCGAAGGATGCACCTGCGGACCTTCGAATGAAGAGAAGGAGCGGGAGGGGTACAACAAATGCTGTGTCGCCGCTGGCCCACCGACAGATGACTAATCATCGTTGACCGAACACACCAACCCTCACGTTGGTTTGCGCAACGCATGCCGGGCCCGCGGGAGCGCACCGCAGGATTCCATGCGCGGTTAGGAATGTGACTAGCGGTTGGGACCGAGCGCGGCACGGTAGACTCGCTGGCGCACGCTGAACGAGCCCGCACGTCACTATGCCTGCTGATTGACAAGCCGGTTTGGCAAATTGACCGTCCGGCCTGTGACAACGGTGAGTTCGGTCGGTGTGCAGCCAACCAGGCCAGGTGTGCACAAGTGACAAAATCAACACGCACTCATAAATATCTATCATGCCGGCTGGAACAAATCGGCACTCCGGCCAGCTGACAGTGGGGTGAAGTCGCACCGCCTTCTGGCATCGAACAGCCAGCCGGCACGCTGCACCGCCAACCATCGTCCCCACCGTGAACAGCGGACACTGCAGGACGGCGCTTCTCGACGGCGATGGCTTCACTCCACCATGCACAATCGCTGCTGCTTCAACTGCTCTCTCAATCAGACCAGGCAGCTAACAACAAATTATCTAACAAAATAAGGCAAGTGTCTGCGTCAACGAGCCTAATCGTCGGTGACTAAAGTGACCCGTACAGCATGGAGGAGGGGGAGTTGCAGGGTGATTGAGTTGAGGTTAGCTTTCCGTGGAGAAAAAAAAAGTGATCAACCAGCAGGACAGGTTGCTATGGCTGCCCGGTCAAAGCGGACCAGTGGGCTTCTTCTGCATCGGTTATGTTCCAAATCACCGCGAGACAGGAGGCGGACAGCTTATCATGGTACGTCTTGCCATAAT
Organism: Anopheles epiroticus; assembly: GCA_000349105.1. Taxonomy (NCBI): domain Eukaryota; kingdom Metazoa; phylum Arthropoda; class Insecta; order Diptera; family Culicidae; genus Anopheles; species Anopheles epiroticus. The sequence continues at coordinate 1,533 of KB672236.1, read as the reverse complement.
AGTGCTTGTTGTCTGTGTGTGTGTTTGTTTTTTTTTTCTACTACCCCACATCAGCCTTCAGGTGCAGGTGTCGGAGGTGCTAAGCATTAGAAATCATTAATTTGATTAGCATAATATTTTAATTTTAAAGAGTGCCACTTGGCTCGTGCAGAGACATGAAGGAAAAGTGTAAAGCAAAAACAAAACGGGCGCACTACGGCGCGGAAAGCCGGATGCAGGGAGACGGTATGTTGTTTTTTTTTTTTACTGCCTCGCTCATTGCAGCACCACCTCAGTCAGCACGCGTGGCAAGTAGCACGGGCAAGGCAATTGATTTAGCATAACCATAATCGATGTGACGTTGTGTTTGGAGACTACTATAAATAAACAATCGGACAGTAGACCGCTAAGCTCGGCATGCTTGTGTGTGACATTTAAAGGGCTCGAGTTAAATGTCAATGGCCGCGAGGATCACTTTAGGCTGAGTTTGTTTAGAAAAGCCTGCGTTTTAATAATGCAATGTAACCTCTGGCAGTGACAGGTCCCACGATAGAGCGGTACGATCGGTACAATCAGTCATTCAATTTTGGAAAACAAAACTATGATACTTACCCATCAAAAATGGTTTTTACCCGAAGGGCCCTGTTTGAAAATGTTCACAACAAGAAGCAAACAAATGTACTCTAAAAATATGCACATTTTCTCTTAGTTACGCAGACCTGTGTTTTACGGCCCGTGGCCAATGCTGCATCGAGTCCCGTTTGGGCCGCATTTACAGGACTGACTAACCTGCTATATGGGTACACTAAGTCACAGAAAAAATCCAAAGCTTATTGGTGGTCTGGAAGGCGCCGTACAAGGGTTGTTGTGCCAGAAGATAAAATGTGATAAATAAGTCAACTTCTTGAGTCTGATCTGTAAAGAGTCTGATATAAGTTTTGCTTTATGCAATTACCCAAATTATCTAAGTGATCTATCATTAATTCCTTGATTTCTAGATTTTTGCTGATGATATCTTTGGCACACAAAAAAAATCCCTGCTATAAAGGAAAAGAAAGAAATCTAGCAAACACCCGATGAAAAACTTGTGGAAAGTTTCCGCTAATTAAGTTGTACCACTTAATTCAACTTCTTTCCTTCAAACTTTTAATCTTTTGAAACATTCCCATTTCTGTTAACCTCCGCCTTTTGTCCTCGACTAATGCTTCTCACAATTGTTTTTCCATACTTTCCAGCTGATCGGTTACTAGGTTTAGAACCAACGAATGACGCTTATTTCGTTCCGCATCATCGACAACGGCGAAGTCCGGAACATTTCTCCAACAACGATTACACGCTCGAGGTGTTGGTTATGGTCGACAACAAAATGATGCGATACCACCGTCAAAACCTCAATTCCTACGTTCTAACGCTGATGTCAATTGTAAGTAGTGCTGCACACGCAACAAACTCTTAACAATAAGCGTTATGCCCACTGGTAGAGCATGTAAAATTTCATTGCGCTAAAACTCTTTCTCAAACGCACGTTCTTAGCACACAGATGCGGGTGCGAAC
>KB672235.1:0-13609 GCA_000349105.1 Anopheles epiroticus | reverse complement strand
GTCGTTCGGTCCGTCATCCTTTTAATCAAGTCAGAGGAGGTCGATTAGCTGGTAATGAAGAGGGAGGCTAGATATTGGCTTCCGACGCTACCGAATTCCCAACCTATTACTGCGTGGTCGAAGCGTCCACTCGTGGGTCGCATTTCTCCACCTGGCTGTCGTGACGGTTAATTTGGATCAGATTTCATAGCGTACTCTGGAATGTGCAATATCTTTGTGGCTCTGTGATGTGGGAATTGGTGAGCGATTCGCGGAAAGCATGAAGACGTGTGAAGAAGTGTTTATTTGAACGAGCTCCTGATCGTTTGGGTTTGTGTTAGCCGAAGGTGGATTAATGAGGCAATGTAATAATGATGCTGGTCCTGCGACGGATATCAGGAATGAAAAGTGCAATCTGAAACGTCAAACGGTGCAATGAATAATGGCTTTTCCTGGAATAATTATTATGAACTTTAATGTGTATGTCCCGATGTTTTTGGTAGCTTAGGCACAAGTTATGGATAAAAGCAACACCTAAGTATACCAATATTTAGGGCCGGCTCGGTGGTCGAGTGGTAACGGCGTAGGGCTGTCAAAAGGCTCGTCGCCGGTTCGAATCTCATTCGGACCACTGCCGGCCTCCCATACGCAGGATTGTGACTATCTTGCTATGGGTACACTTAATCACAACCACCCCCCATACGCAGGATTTACAATCTTGATATGGACGGGTACACTAAGTCACACAATACGGTCTGGCCGTCACTAACAGAATAAAAAAAAAAAAAAGTATACCAATATTTTATCTTATATGCTCCATGAGCACGTCTTGTGCAGGAGCAAAGTGCTTGTGACAATCAATTTTATGTTGTTTGTAGATTGTAGGTTACTTGAAACCTTTGGACTAATATGAAAATAAAAGATCCATTGCAACTGTAGAACAACGTTGTCCTTCGCAAAATTTTGAAAAAATTGTGTTACTTGGCGAGGACAAACGTGAGTTTACTTTTTAAATTTGAATTCACCAATCAGTGGGAATATTTATTATTTTATAGTTTTCATTTTTGTTACCGGCATTAATTTCTATGTTTTGCATATATAATCGTGATGGATTAAATACTCCAAGCAATATCAATAATAAAAATACAAACATGTTGCGTTATTAGGTCTATTAGTAAGTTCTGACAGTTTTGTCGTTGTCGATATCATTTACTTATTTTTTTTTAGATGAGTTATATCTAGCAACACTGTTATTTTGAAGTGTCATCTTCAGGGTTGTTTGCGCCTTGTTGTCATTGCATCAATTAGTAAACAAAGTCTTAAGCCAGGATCGACGACGCGTACAAGTATTCATAATATATAATATGCCATCTATTGGCATTAAGCTCAAATATGATGTCCAGAGTAATCTATCTGTCAAAAAGAATTGTGGGTCCATGAGCCTTTAATCGTGTGATCTCGGTGCGTAATTTTATTGTCAGGTTCAAATCAGAGGCAGAGACAAGCAAAACTTAGTCAGATTTGTCGAAATTTTCTTTCTTTTGTGTGATGAGTGTGATGTTAAGGCAATTGAATTGTCGAAGAATGTGTTGCTTTTTTGGAATCTAAATTACACAGACGGCAAGCTTATTGCCAATAGATAGCGCTTGCGTAGATTAATAGTATAAATCAGAATAGGCGTCGTCGATCCTGGCATTTATTCGCGTGGCTCCAAAATGAATACATTTGTTCCAGAAAAAGTATTTTTGCGTGGAATTCTCCTTCATTACTTTGTGATCATAAGTTCGTTCACCGAGACCCATCGTATAACGAAGGCGATTTTTATTTATCGTAGAGAACGTCAGTGTGTAAGAGTAGGCAATTTTAGAATGGAAGACGAAGAATACTTCTGACGGTCATTGGGTGGGACCTGCTGGGTGTGGTGTACCAAGAAGTGTTGGAACTAAACGAAACCATCACGGATAACGTTTACCGACGATAACCTGTGCGTTTCAGTTGCGCATTGAACGCGACCATGTATACAAAATCATTCTGCTGCACTACAACGTCCGTTCACATTTGGCGCCCCCTGTTCACAGTTACCTGCAGACACGAAAAGTGATGTTTTACCTCTCCCGCTAAATAGCCCAGATATTGTACCCTCCGACTACCATCTGTTCCGATCGATTAGGCTGTCTTGACCGCGCAGCATTTCCAGAATTACGCAAAACTGATTTTTTTTTTTGCGAAACATGCATTGCGTCTGAACCAGATTTATTTTTTACGAAGGAATCTGAAATCCACCCAAACGATGGCAAAAAGTTTTACAAAGTGACGAAAATAAATTTTCTGCATAAAATAACAGCCCATTTGGGCATATGAGCCATACTTATTTTTTAGGAAGGAATCTGAAATCCACCTAAACGATGGCAAAAAGTTTTACAAAGTGACGAAAATAAATTTTCTGCATAAAATAACAGCCCATTTGGGCATATGAGCCATACTTATTTTTTAGGAAGGAATCTGAAATCCACCTAAACGATGGCAAAAAGTTTTACAAAGTGACGAAAATAAATTTTCTGCATAAAAAACAGCCCATTTGGGCATATGAGGCCTGGAACATGTCAAGACATATTTATAGACCTGATATTTCAAATAAACGAGAGAAAAACTGAGTGTGAAACACAATAACATAAATAGACGATACTAATACTTCAACATTATCTGATAACACACCTTAATTAATTCAAATACCTTGAATCCATGTTGTTGTAGCATAGTAAAGCTTCAGTAATTTGCACCTTCTCAAAATTTGCTCTAGGTAAAGTGCATTAATAATTAATTATGTTGATTGCAAAAGGTGTTAATCACGATTGTGATTTATTTTCACATGCAAAGAGAATCGCTTTCAGCATTCGTTTAAAATTCAACATTTCCCTTCACTTGTTGCTTTTTTCCCATGAAATGCGGCGTTTAATTCAACAATGTAATTATTCAGCTGGAAGAAAATATTGAAGCACTTCTACGTTGGTTGGGAAATCTGTTTTTTTTTTTTTTTCAACCATGTCTCACCTACTAGCTACGCACAATCATCATCCTGGGCAAAGAAAGGGCTCCTAGATTTATAGATCGTCGCTTTCGTGCTCCCCAGTAGTGCGATAAACCAGCAAGATAGCACTATAAATCTGTTGAATTTATATCTACAATAAAAACGTACAAAAAACACGTCACCTTCGCAACCAAACAATACGGATGCGTATCTTACGCCAGCTTGGACATGTTCATGTGCCTGTCTCATCGCGGGAAGATACATTCCAAAGCGCTGCCCCACAATAGAAATGCTCCTCTGGGATGTGCGTGAGTGTTATCAGGGTGAAACGCAGTCCACCTTTACACTTTCACGATTGTACGTACGGGTTGGAGTGTCAATTGGGAGGTAACCAATGAGTCAAAGCAAAAAGGACACGCAGGTGCTTGAAACCGTGTCGCAGCATAATTATGTTTTTTTGATAGAGCTTTGGAATTGTTAGAACCATCAGCATCTTCTTTGTTGTACTTTAACATCGAAGCGTACCAATTTTACAGCTTTTTAGCTTCTTGAAAGGTATAAAACGAACACAAAGCTTGTCTGCTGTCTGGATAAAGCTTATCATTCCATTTTATTTTTCAATGCAACTTAATCGTTGCCGAGTGAATGCGCTGTACGCGGTTGTTGTCAGTTCCAAGAAGAAGTTCAATACAAACGTAACAATCAGGGCTTCTTGCTGAATGCTCGAAACGCTATTTCACCGGTTGGTGCATTTTTCCCGTTCTCGCAATCCTCCTCAAGCCGTACTGCTTCTTTCACAGACACTCAAAGTTACTCAAAAAAGTACAACTTTTCCTTTATCCTTCCCCGAATCTCTTGCTCAGCCGCTTGCTGTACTCGCTGTTGACAATGGAGATTACAATAATTAATTCATTTCTTGTCACTCGCGCCGCTCCGCATGCTGCCGGTGTTGACACATGAAAATTAACTGCGTCAACACTTGCTATGGCAAATTCCGTGCCGTCCCTTCCATCCCGTCAGTCACATTTGGATGAAATCTGCCATGCCACGCTCTCGCAATGATTAGATTAAACACACCCAAAAGGCTAGCAATGCTGACTTTGAGCGGGACAAGGGGAGAGATTGGAGGTATGCTGCATGTTGGTGGAGGAAACGGTGTGGCATTTTGCTTGCCGGTGCGGGGGTAAACCACACTGTACTTGGTGTACGGTATGGCAAACTGGTGGGGCTGGTGTGGACTGAGACGGGAGGCTGCGAAAAACCGGAGAATTCGTCTTAAAGATGAATCGGAGCCAAGGCGAGACGGTTTTGAAGCGAAACCGGGCCCACATTACTTTCGCGTTTGTGGCACTAGGGGCTTCGTTTTAATGGCCCTGTGTGCACGGGATTGGAATAAATGGAGCTCTTCCTGAGAGTTTATAGAAATGGGGCGGTATGATAATACCGCTACGTGTTGGCTTATTTGTGTTAGGTAGCGAGCGTTTGATTAAGTTACATGCTCGCTGTGAATTAGTCTGAAATTGATTTGTGGAAACTGTTTACCTACTGTGAATGGAACGATGGAGGAAAGAGTAGAAGAGAAATTCACATGATAGGAGTGAAGTAGAAAAGTGGGGCGTGGGTTTATTTTCTTTGCAGTAAGCAAACAGGAAGCGTGTGTGTAAAGTGTGAAATAGTATGTGCCGTGGCAGAATAATAGCTACGGAACTATGTATTAATGTTTATTTAACTATGCACAAATCGATCTAGTGTTAAAATGCATAGAGTGGAAACAATTGTTTATTTGCGTAAATATAATTCCACGTGCACTTAAAATGCGAGGAAACTGCATTGGAGTCTTAAATAAATAGAAAACTGCTAAAGTCCCTCTGCTATAGGAGTGTTTTACACAAAATGGACATTCACAGCATATTAAAAATAAATATGAGTTTCGTATTAGGAGAATTTATTCGCTCATCGTAATGGCTGATCACAGCAGCTTTCTGTTTTTTTTTAGAAGATTGAAAGAACTTAATAAGAAATATTAAGGTAGGATAATTTATGCGCTCTTAAGAAAATATGAATTGTCTATAAGAACCCTATGAACTACATTTTTTATGAAACTTTTTTCTAATTTGCACCATTTTCTATTAATATATACATACATACTTATGTTTTTAGGCGCTGCAACCGATCCTTGGCCTGCAACAGCATTTGATGGCAACATATGCTACTTAGAATGTTCCATTCACCTTCACTTGTCGTGGTGACGTTGCTCGTAGACATTGTTACTTCCCCGATTAGTTTCCGGAATCTCAAAAGCGTTTAAAATTTATTATTACATGCAGTGTTAAGCTGGTATTCTGTTATTTTCTACAAAATTTTCTGCACGAAACATATCTGATCAGTGATCAATTTTTCGTTTCGGGATGCTCTTTGAAAGTGTCTATTGATTCAACGTATGGAACAAGTCAAAATTGAAGAGGATTTTGTAAACATTATTCCACTCTGTAATACCTAGCTAGGCCAACCTTTCCCCCTTCTTGCATACGGGAAGGTTTATACAGTGAATCTATTCCAAAGCCATTCCTTACCTCGACCACAATTAGATGATTTTCATTTTCTAGTGCTGCACCCCCGTTTTTGAGCAGTTGAGCTGTGATTCCGTCGGATCCGTGTGCTTAATTGTTCTCTAATTGTTTGTTAAACTGGTCGTTGAGTAATTTATCAAAGTGCTGAGCCCATCGCGAGAGGATCTTTGGCTGGTTACTGACCAAGTCTCCATCTCTATTACGACAGCAAGACGACGTAGGCTTGAAGTTGGTTAGGTATGCTGCTATCTTTTGGTAAAACTTTCTGTTGGCTCCGTACAGTTCTCTTCTTTCATCTCATCTCATTTTTGGATAAAACTTGATGCAGCAAGTTACTTACACCCGTAGTTTTTTCATACTCCTGTTGTTGCACACTGAATTATTCCCTACTGGTAATTATTACATGTGAAGTATATGGTTTGGGGTGCTCAACTCGCTTTCGGGGAAACTACCACGTTAGCTCAAATTTTACCTAGTAGACTTAATCGATTGTTCAAGAATCGAGTAGGGTTTCGATATTGAGATACGTCCAGTCAGAACTGACTAGCTGTCGAACAGACAGCTTTATTTATACTGTTAGCACGTTTTCATCATCACCAAAACTATGTGCAAACAAACAAGCCGGTTGTCACTTAGTAAGCAAGATGTGTAGACGCTTGTCGATTGGATGCGTTCCGACAGATGCCACTAGGTGGCGCGATAAGATAGATCAACGAATATAAGGAAGGATAGAGAGAAAGAGACGGCTAGGTGTCGCCTCCGGTTATGAACCCTAATTTGGGCCAACGAAAGGGTAAGTGCGTAGGCGGCGCGAAAAAAGGCTTCAGTAGCAAAAGCGAGTGTGACCGGATAAGTTTTAAATATAGAAAATTGTGTGAAACTTAAGCCAAATACAGTATATGTTACGACGGTAACAATCTTTACCGGATGTTTTGTAATAAGAAGATTGGTTTAAGTTTTTACGGGATTTCTATGCTGATTTGCATTCTACACTTAAAACCTCTGTCAATATCTGTTGCAGAAGTTGTTGTTTCGGGCCAGTGTGTTTAGGTTAAAATTTTTAGTTTTCTTTATGTCATTTAATTGTGCATGAGTTTTGCATGGGTTTGCATCTATGACCTGGTAGCTTAACCGTATAGAATGTTCGCATGCTACACATGCTTAAAAACCAATGATAATGGGTGAAAGGAGCCGTAGTTATACCATTCCAGAGGTGAAGAGTAAGGCGAATGGCGTTAGGATGAATGAATGAAGATGTATTCTTGTCACATGTAGAAAGTAGGACGCAGAATGCCACCACATAATCAATGCGTGTTCTAACACTAAACACAATATCAAACTGCATTGTGTTGGTAATCGGTTACTCTTCAGCCCTCAGTAGTAGATTAGCAGGATTACTTGTTGCTTTAATGATTAAATTGCGGTGTAAAATTCAGCTAAACCAACAAAATTGACGCCGTTACAGTAGACCACTAGAAAAAAAACTTACTAGAGCTTTATGAAACAAGAAATGTAAGGATAAATAATTAAGTTTCTCTTTCGTCTTCGAACAAAGCAAATCAAAACACATTCAACATGAGATCTTCTCAATTTACTACTTTTCCAAATATCAAGAATGTCAGTTGTGTATTGAAGCTATAAATGCAAATGGTTGTATTAAGAACAATTATCATAACCAATGAATTTTATCATCATAACAAAGTAAGCAAGAGGATATGAATCATATCATAAGTAATATGAACACAATTTTTTGTATTCACATTACTCCTGCTTGATTTCACATGATATGTACAAAAAAATGTTTGTCTTGACCTGGAAACAGTTTTTGCTAAAGTTTCATATCTATTATATGAGGTAACGGTTTCCCACGTGAACGGAAATTATGTCATCCTTCCAAAAAGGTAATCGATAGAACAATAATCAAAAATTTGTTCGCTACTCACCATTTTCAGGGTCAATTCAATTTTTTCAATTGTCAGTCAATTTTTTCAGAGTCAATTTTTATATTTTTTTTGCTTATTTGTTTCAAACAATTTACTTCTTTGATTCAACAAAAATACAACTTCAACTTCTTTGCGACAGGAAAAGCCTGTGAACAACACACGCTCACATCGAATCGATACTAAATCAGAGCTCAGCTGTGACGGTTCTGGTGGAATCGTTTCCCCAAACCGGGAAACGATATGTTTTTCTTTCAATTAGTGAAAAGCGTCGGTCTCAATTTGCACATCGAAAACGGTGGTTCAAACACACGTACAGAGATGGAGCAAGACCCTCACTCCGCGCCGTAATGCTGATGTGGCCAATGACAACGACGACTGCGGATTGCACTGGCCCGGTGCCCGTGCTATTAGGCAATATATTATTTACCCTTCAAACGCGATGCAAAATTATGCACTTGCCGATATCGATGCTGCAACGGTCGACGGTACGGCGTGGGAAAAAGTGACAACTTGCCAAGGCTTTCGCCTGCAAGGCGTACTCGTAGTCGAACGCATTTCGATTGTGAAAAGTAATAATAGTTCCACTGTTTCGTTCGAAAGCCGCTCGTTAGCTGCTATCGTTCGTTGGTGTGCGTTTTTTTTCCTCGCACCTCCTTCCAGGACCTTTTTGACTTGACGGGAAAAGCGCGAGTAGCACACGATATTTCTGTTTTGTCCGCCCAGAGGTGTGAACCATTTTTGTCGCGCACTGTTGCGATTGTCCAAACGGTTCGACCGTTCTCGATTAATCAATTCATTCTTGTGCAACCGCAACCATTCTCGGACTGTGTCGAAGGGGATCGTCTGCAGTCCGCAAATCGTCCCGAGAGACAGTGCGCCAAAGGGTGCAACTTTGCCTGTCAGAAACATGCGAGTTTGTGTCGGTGGCTGCAACAAGCAGCAATAATCGATATCGGTGCACAATAACACTAGCACCCCTTTTGGGAGACGAGGCCCCCGAGGACGGGGTGTAGCCCGGCCGAGGAGGTGCATTTTTTAGTTGCAATTCGAATTGTTGCTCGTTCGTTCCCTCCGTCCTTCGATCCGGACGAGGTTTGCCTTTGAATTGTGCAAGCAATTTCGATACGCTATCGCAATAACGCGCAGATTGGACCCGCCAGACACGGAGCAGACATTGATGAACGCAGCAGTTTCCTTTTAGCGGCAGCTCGTTTCCATCATTCACGCTTCGCTGCACTTTCATCGTTTCGGAGCTTGCACAATTTGAGTCGTTGGAAATTGAATAATCACACCTTTGCGCTGAAAACTCGCTTCGGAGTGTGAAAACCAGCAAAACTGGGGCCTTCCAGCGACGGGGGAGTGCTGTAAGGTGAGTGCAACGTTTTATTACGACAGCAGCGCACAGAGAGTGTCGGTAAAACGATATAAACGTTATCAAACTCATTATTGTTTTGTGTTGCAGCAAGTGTTCGGTATTCAGAATGGCACTTTTAACTGAAAATTGCACTTTGCTCCACTATCAATGCTGTCCAATGATGAAAGTGTGTCCTCCATGCCGATCCTTTCCGCCCGGTAAACATTGTTCGAGGAAAATAAAACAAAAACCCACCACGCATAATTAAAATACATTCAAACTAATGTTGCATACACTGCACTTGGTGTGCTCAATCGCTGTTTCATTGATTGTGTATGTGTGCATGTGTGTGTCGGTGTACGGGGTAAGTGTGCCTGAGCTGCAGTGCATCGCGCTTGGCTCGTGACCCGATGTTCACGCCCGCTAATTAACCAGTGCACCGGAGCAACCTCACTTTATGGGGAAACGTGCTTAGACTGTTAATGCACCTCCGAGCCTGTCGCTTCACCGACTCGTGCATCGTGGAACTTCCGCATCGTGTCCTGTCGCTGATAGTGCACCGGGTTTGCTGTACACCCGGCAGCCTCCTGCCACCGCCAGTAAGCTGCATCTAATGAAGCGCCGATCAAGCGCTTTCGTAATTTCGCTGCGAACGGGTGGTCACCGCCACGAGTGCACGGGCCGCTCGCTACTTGAACCACTAAATTGTACGCTGGTAATTTATGCAAAAATCAGCAACGCATTCGTACGACGGAAGTGGAAAGCTAAGCGTTTTTACGGGAGTCATTTTACCGTGCGGGGATTATTATCCTCAGCAGAAACGGTGCGGGTAGAGGCTATATAACGCTTCGAAGCAATAAAACTAGTGTTTGAACGGAAATTGATGCAATTTAGGTCAATTTGTGGAAAATTGCAAGTAAAGAGGAATAACCATACAACATAAACAATCACTTTTAAATATACAGCACAGGTAAACATTTTACTATTGACTTTTTTAGAATGATAATTTTGCAAAGCATTATAAAAACATTCTCAATCGAAAATGATTTGTTTATTGGTACTTTATGTTTGCTTGATAAAAGCACGGTATCACTATTGGGCGTGGCAAAGCGTTCTTGAAACCAACCTGAAATACATTTACTTGTACTCAAAGCTGTCAAGACAAGTATGGCATGAAACCTCAATACCTGGTCCAAAACGATCACAGACGCGACTGATTAGCCAACATAATATAAGAAAAAGATCGGAGAAGAAATCGTTAAGAATTTATTTGGTCTGGAGCGATCTCGGTGGAACGTAGAGGCGATTTAAGGACTTGAGCCATGGTAGCGCGCATTGACCGTTGCAATCTACTTAAAGCCCTCAGGAGCGCAACGAAAGGCGAATGAATCTGCGCTGTACAGGTTAAATGAGGGCCAAGGCACGTGCTGTTAATGGACACTACACCACAGATGCATACTCCACCACAGACCACTCTATAGGATGTTTTAATTGATCTTAAATCCACCGAACACTTATCCGACACCGTGGCAGTTGGTGTTACACTTTCTCGAACTCAAATTTTGTCGCCATGACAGGCAGAACCAGTACAATGCCATTATAGATACTGGATCGTCGATTACACGCATTAGCAGATTCAGATATATCAAATCGCTGGCCGATGATAGTACAAGGGTAAAATCTATAATTCGTATCACAAAAACATTTGGGTAGAGGCTGCTTCCTTGAGAAATCTGGAAAGGCGTAAAATCCGCGTAAGAAGTGAGCTCCAATTTTTACTTACAAAAGTTTCCACGATAGGATCAAATACAGGCTAGCCTCCATGCCGGTGGATTCCAGATTTGAGGTGACCAGCATCGATTCTGCCTTGATATTTGTGTACAGTTCGTAAATCTAAAGGCCCTGCAACGATGCTCCAGTGACGAGGAGCTCTAACATTTTTGTGCAGACGCAAAGCAATTTTATACCACAACAGCTTCATGCGTTCAATTTATCGCCCGTTTTGTAAATCGAAAGCAGCTTGTAGGAACTCCTCCAGGAGGAGAGCAGTAACGTAAGCGCAGCGTTTCAGGGTGGAAGGTGGAAACCATTTCCCCTCATTCTCATCCCAGAATTGTGCCGGGATTGCCTCAACTGGTAACTCTGTGTTTTCCGCAGTTTCCTTGACTTTTTGCAAAAAATCTTAAGTGCACTTCGAGTAAGTTTAATATTTTACGGTCATGCGGATAAGGATTCCTTGGTTCTCCAGTTCCATTACTATTTGTATTCAATATTAACTAGTAGCTTATGTATTAATTAACTAGGCAAAGACCAAACTGATGGTGGCACCACCAGCGGCCCTAATGACAAATGCCGATTTACGTAGGGGTGACGGATAGGTGAACGTACTTTCGAAGTCGTCCCAAATTTCACCTATCTCGGGTCAAAAGTCAGCACCGACAACAGTATAGAAGTCGAGCTGCGCGCACTGATGCTGGCGGCCAGCCGGTCATTCTATAGCCTGAGGAAGAATTTCACCTCACAAAACCTGTCGCGACGGACGAAGCTGGGACTATATCGAACCTATATAGTTCCAGTACTCACGTATGCCTCTGAGACATGGACTTTGTCCAAATCTGACGAAACCCTCTTAGCCGCGTTCGAGAGGAATGATGCTCAGAAGGATTGTTGGCCCCATACGTGAGGAGGGACAATGGAGGAGCCGATACAACGACGAGCTGTACGAGCTGTACAACGATCTCTCCGTTGTGCAGCGGATTAAGCTCGCCCGGCTCCTGTGCTCGTGGGCTGGCCATGTTATACGCATGGACCCGGACGACCCAGCCCGTGTCGTGTATTTTGGCTAGGCATATTGACTTGCACGTTTTGTACATGAAGCTTTGCTTTCGTACTTAAAGCTAACTGCAAACTACAATAGAACTTCTCTATAGAACTTCTCTATCTATGTTTTCCACGATTAGATTAGATCAAACTCTGTAGTTATTGTAATTATGGGTATACATGTTTAAAACAGACATACAACTTGCTGTTTATTTTTGCCATCATGCTGGTGGTATGAAACAATTGTAGCAGATATTTGTAATAACTTTTCAAGCAAACTGTCAAACATGAACTCGAAAGTGTCGGACCAGAAAAAGGTTATGATTCGACCTCTATCCTCAAGGGACCTTGGTAAATTGTTGGACTCAAATCTCTTGAACACAGAAAAATGTCGGCACTGTGCATATGTTTAATCATTATTGAAATTATTGACGTCCTGTTTATTAGCTCAGCTAGACTGCAACAACCAAAGCAACTTTTGTCGAACATCGCGTAATGCATTCTTGAAAGCTGCAATATTTAATGTTTAAGAGTTTTTTGGTCATTTTAATTAATTAATTAAACTAATCGAGGAAATACGTTTACTTTAGAACAGTTGTAGAACAGCTTTGTTGTCAAATCAATTGCGCTTACTGATGCACCTAGTTCGCCGCATAGTTCCAAACGTTCTGGAACTCTTTCTCGCCGAGGCATCGCGTTGCAATGAATTTCCATTTGGTAGTTAGAGATCATTTAGAATTAATTAGAAATTAATTTAGGATGATAAAATAAGAAAAACACATTAAAATTCAAAATAATATTTAATGCGAACGAATTGTAATCCACTCTAAAAAGCCTTTCAAATAATGCAGTATTTAAATCGGAATATCATCCATAAAATAGAACTAGCCGAGGATCAAATTATGATCATTTTAAAAAATATCGAAACTTGAAACGTTTCTTGTAGCAATTGAAAGTATTTCACGGTCAAACAACAGGCTGTAAAAGACAAGTGGCAAAAATATTATGATGTATCCACAAAGTCATCTTAGAATTTTAAAAATAATGCTAACATTGTTAAACAACAAAACATTCTTTAAAAGGGGCAGCAGAGGGATGGTCTTGAAGCAACGGTGTAAAGTAATTGGATTAGTGAATTCTAACATCGGTTGTTTTATGATGGATATTCTACAACAAATGCCGAAGTTACAATAAAGTATTTCTACTTTTTCTTATGTCAAGCAAACGAATTATGGAGTTTGCGATAAAATATTTTTGTCAGTAATGACATGTCTTTTAAATTTTTGTTTTATAGGTACAACGATAACAAAATGACAATAACAAAAAAATGCTTTTCTAATATCTCTGACAAGTTCTTAAAAAAGACTTGAAACTTCATTGGTGCACTTAACGGTGCACTTAAAACAGGGTGATGTGAACATCAATCAACTGATGTAATTATATGGGTAGGTTATTTTTAGGTTATAGTTTAGCTATAAAGTAAGTACCTAATGAAACAATGTAAAGTACATGATGGTGGTGTGCATATGACACGTTACATACAGTAAAAAAAAAGAAATGTGAGCTAAAACAAGCGTAGAAAAAGTGTCAAGTAAATAAGCTGTTTAACTCTTGTGAATGCTTTTGTGAAAGTATGAACAAAAAGAGCCAAAGCACCCTATTTCACATTCAAACGCTTGTGCGCCCGGCTTAGAAGAATAAAAATAAAGTTGACGGGCGCATTTACCCACTTGGCGATGCAACATTTCACACAAGCTGTCGCACAGCATTCAGTCTAGCTGGTCCCTCGTACAACATAAAAATTAGAGCACATTGCAAACGCTACGTTAAGCGTTTGCATCGTGCAAACAAAACAAAATCAAATAAAAAGCACACACACCAACACTTTCATACTCACACTTGCACGGGGCAAACG
>KB672233.1:9038-22057 GCA_000349105.1 Anopheles epiroticus | reverse complement strand
TTCGTGAGTGACACAACAACCCTTGTAGAATCAATGACTATCAAAGCACTAATTTATGTTGGCTGTTTTTTTTTATTTAAGTACACTACTATGGGGAACGGGAGCTAGCCGAATGGGATTCGATACGACGTCGGACCTTTAGGCAGGCCGACTAACCGTTATCACTAGACCATCAAGTCAGTTAAAACAAACGAAACAAACAAATGAGCTTTAATACATTTAAATAGCTTTAGCAATAAATTAGCGCCTTGCGAAAACAAATTGCAGCAAAACTGAAGAATTTCCGCTTTTTAAATATGGAAAAAAAATCTTCTTTTGAAATATTGAAAATTGTTTCAATGCTTTGTAAAAAATACGAAATATCATGACGATTTGCGACACTAATTTATTTTTTGTGAACAATACATTTTCTCGTATCAACATGGAATGTTCAACCTACCTACGGCTTCATTAAAGTAAAAAGGCTTCAAGCAGCCAAAAGGGTTGTTAATCCGACAATAGAATTATGCCGTAGTCTAAGAAAACAAAGGGACAATCACATCGCACACCGTAAAATGCCAGAAAAAAATCTTTTCCTTGCCAGCGACTGACATTGACTGACACGAAATTACTTTTTTGTAACATGTCAAGCCGTTATGTACTTAAAGGAATAATTTAAAATAAAAAAAAAATGAAAGCCAAAAATTTCATCAATTTAATTAATCACGTTAATTCAATTGCACCTTGTTCGTGATGTCTTTCTTCTGTTCAGGTCATATTATAAAGCTAAATGAAATGAAGATTTGCAAGCTTTACAAGAATCATTTCGTTCGTTCGTTCTCTGCCATTCATACGATTACGTTTGAAGCCCTCCGCTTCCTTTTACAGGTCGGTTCCGCTCTTCAATCATCAATCAGTAGGATAGTAACATTCTATCCAAAATGTAATTAAGCTCGAAAAGCAAAGCAAAATACACTGTGCAATCTTTTTTCGAGCAAATCGTTTTATTCACACCAGATCCACCGACATCATTTGCATGGAAAGCAATACATTTGATGTGCTGTTCTTTTTTACGATATTTTACAAAACTTCGATAGATGATCTTTTTTTACATGTCTAGTTCCCAGAATTTAGTTGAATTTGATCAAGATACGCACCTTAAATACCCTGTGTAGGAGAGCTTAGCAAACACCGAACACTGAAATGAACCGATGGTAATCTAATTTCGATACAATGGCGCTCTAGAAAAGAGCTCAGGTAAAAGGAAAATATCAGAATTTACGAAATAATTGTAGCCTTGTGATTGTAAAACGTAATTTAATGTGTAAAACATCTGTTAGTTCATTATATTTCATCCTCTATTACGGCCTTCTCTATTAGTGTCTTTTCTGTTAGTTGATTATGCTTAACAAAAGAAATAAAAAGTTAATAAAATTTTTTAGTTGTCTTGTGTTGAATGGTAATACGGTTTAGAACTCGTACGAATCCCAACGATGTTTGAAATCGATTAGAAAAGCTCCAAGGAAAGTATCCTTGTGATGCTACTAATCTCACCTGAATAAATATATAGATAGATTATATTAAATCGAGGCTGATATTGACAGAAGCAATTGGGAATGAAAGATTTCGATTTACAAGACAAGTTACTACAAGTGCATAAACATAAAAACATAAAATTGCCAAACATACTAAGCAGAGCGCTTGGACAGAGGAAAGGTTATAATAAGCTGTAAGTATATGATGTGAAAACATTTAAACAAGTGCTTCAAGTAAGGTTGCAGATCCCCAATTGCTATGCTTTAGCTTTTATAGTTTTATGGTAGCTTTTATAGTTCACGTTTAAATGACCCAGTCTTATCTTGTTATTTTTTTTTTCGTTGGTAATAAGAAGAAAAATATTTAATGGAACGCAAAAACAAAGCTCATAACTATGCACTCCAAACTTTACTTCCAAATACTTCGAGGGTATTCGAACAATAATATAACTTTTAGATCAAAAGCTGTTTGCTAATGATGTAGCAAGATGAATGAAGGGATAAGAGGGGTGTCTTCACTTTCTCCAACATTATTAATGTCATTCCTAGAGATGAAGCTGTTCTTCGAGTGGATGGTCGTACTACAAACTTTTTTTTTTTGGCTAGTTGCAACGAGAATTTACCTACAATCGTTATGTCCAGCCGACACGACACCATGAACCGGATCGTGCTTTAAGAATAAGTTTCGAGTCCGTATTAGCCATTCGAGAATTCCGATAAACACAACTTGCTTCATTATTTCCCATAAGAGATCCTTGGAACGATATCGAGTTGAAAACAGTTCAAACGAACATGATAAAATACATTCCCAAGTGCTTTATGATGTTCGATGCTTTTAAATAACATCTCATGTAAAAAGATACGTAAAAGTAACGGAAGATAGTATCACGCTGAATGCGACTCTACATTTTTATGTATTCCGTGAGGGTGAACTATTTTCGATCTAGTCTGCCTAAATGAAAATGATTCCGGAATAACAAAAAAGGGCTAAACGCATTAAGAAACATTAAAATGTGGCTAATAAAACTAGTAATACATTTTGTAAGTGCACCGACCAAACGGATACTTCACTTGTCCAGAATATTTCCAACGCTGTTTTCGTTTCACTATGCACAACTAGCCAGATTTTTTCTTGTTATTTTCTCTCTACGAACAACACAGGGATCGTCAAATTTCGATTGATAGTCCATTAATCTTTTCTCGTCCGGTGCGGCGCAAAAGGTTCGCAAAAGTTGTTTTACATAACTTCCCATCACTTTATCAGTTCCTGAGAAATACAAATACAAAAAAAAACAGAACAAAACTGTTCTACAAGCCATAAGCTCCCATCGTGCCCCTCATTGCACACCCCTTCCGGAAGTGGTGAAAAGAAATTGAATTTATCTATCACCGCCTTGCTCGGCATGCAATGGGTCTCTTCTTTAATATTCCCTTCTGCTACCGATAATATCCCCGATCTGTCCCGTGCAGAATCTTTTACGCCTTTCGTTCGATTCAGTTCCCTCAAAGCCTAGAGATTTCTGCTCCAAAACTTCAGCACACGTAGAGCAATTTTTCATGGCCCTGCCATATTATTTTCTTCTGCTCGCTGGTCACGCTAACCAATGACAGATTTTGGGGGATTTTACGCAATGCAAATTATTGTCCACATGGTAACGATGATTCCCGAAATTTCTCAATTTTGCCGATCCAATTCACAGCGCAAGGTATGAACCACCGAGTACCAAAATGGCATACGAATAAGGGAGAATCTCCTGGAAATTGTATGACTGACATTCGTGTGTTTGAAAACCCGTTGGCTTTACCTGTGTAATGTACCGCCAGTCGCCTAGGCAACATAAAATAATCAGAGTTCTGTAGCCTTTTTACATTCATGTTTTTTTTTGTTCAATCTACCCAACCATCATCATTAAAAACGGGTTTTTTGAATACGCCTTATTCACTTTAATATTCTATTTTCTTTTTTCTCTACTTTAATTTGAATTTAATTAAAATATATCTGCGACAACGGTTACACATACAATAAATTTAACATTGAAAAGCTAAGAAATCATACCTGATAGTGACGTAATTATTAGGCCTGAATGACAAATTCACAGATAAAGTAAAGCAAGTACAATATGATACTGGTATTCCCCGATATATGCCGTACTCGATATACGCGATTTTTTTAAACTGACATTTCATGACTTTTTTTGCAACGGGTTGAATTCTTTTTGACGAGTTTTGTCATACTTCCAGTATGAGTTTGTAAGTCATGAAGTATTTTTAACGTACTTGTAAAACCTGAATAACCAAACACAATTTAAAATACAAGCAATTCAAAGATGTTTCCCTTAAAGCCTGTCATAACGTGTATCAATCTAGCAGCAGTCTATTAACAAAAAACAAGTGAAATATGCTACGTCACCGAGAATTCGAAATACCCGAATATTAGAGATACGCTATTGATCTCCGGTCCGCATTAATAGCGTATATTGGGGAATACCTGTACTCTACCACTCTACCGGAACGTCATCATTTTAACCGAAACTTGGCTTGATGATGCAATTTCCTCGTCGATGATTTTCAATTGTGGTCAATATTTAGTTTACCGACCTGGTCGCTCGCCTGTAAGTAGTACTAGAGGACTAGAAGAATAGAGGTGGTAGTTTGTTCTAATAGCTTTACAGGGTTACGAATAATAAAATGGAATACTTGATCGATACGTTAAACATTTCAAAAACAATTAAAACGTGATTTTTCAGCATTGCAGCATCCATTGAAGATTTGAACAATTCTCCTAACTGTTTGAACGATTCCCCTATATGATTGCAAACTTCCATAGCAACGTTGCAATGTTCCACTCACCATTTGAAACATTCCACCGAGTGGAACAAGTATTCCATTATATGATTCGAAACCCTGTATACATAAAGTTTAAATCACCAAAATGCACAACAACAAATAGCTTAGAATGCATCTGGATACGATTGAGAACGCCTTAGCGTATTCTCTGCATTGGTTGTTTTTACATATGTACGTACCTCCGAATCTCAACGATGATCCAAATTAGTGATATGCGGATCGAATTACACCTACTGGGTTGGAGTCATTCGTAAGCAACCGTTCGGGGAGTCGTTCGGCCCGACCTGTAACCTGCAAGTAGGTTCAGTAGGTGCGCGAAAGCATAGGCCACTTCGACCCGTTGGTGCAGCGAGTTTGGGTCTTACATTTACATAAAACTATTATCGGAATTCTTGACGTCCTGTTTATTTTAAGTAGAGTAAACTTTGTAGGGCGAAGCTGGGACTATATCGCTCCTAGATGGTTCCAGTACTCATTTATGCCTCTGAGACATGGACCTTGTATTAAGCTGACGAAACCCTGTTAGCCGCATTCGGAATGAAGCTCCTAAGAAAGATCGTTGCCCCCATTCGTAAGAAGGGACATCGGTGAAGTCGATACAACGACGAGCTGTACAAGCTATACAACGATCTCACTGTTGTGCAGCGGTTTATGTTCGCCCGGCTGTCCATGTTTTACGCATGCAACCGGACGACCCTGCTCGTAAAGTAAAGCCCGTAGTTGATGTCTATTGATTTGTTTTTATTCGATAGTAACGGCCAGGCCGTATTGCTATGTCTATTGATTTAATAAAAAATAAATAAAAAAAACGATGTCCGAATGCTAACTGAAATAAAAATTACTTTTTTTTTTCAATAAATATCCTCACGCAGGTATGTCAAACTGGCGGCCCGTCTAGAGATTGTGTGCGGCCCGCAAGAATATTTCAAGAAATTGTTTTGAATGCAAAGATTACCAAAAAATCGATTTTTTTCAATCAATCTGAAAGCTTTAAGTTTTTTAAAAAAGAACAATCATTTAGTCAGTAGAATGGTAAAACTTTTGCTATGATGAACAGATTGCAGATCGCAACAATATCAAAATATTAATAAGCAAAATATCGAAGGTGAGCTTTTGAACAATTTTAAAAAGTATTTTGCTGAACGATGTTGATTTTCTTTTCAAGTTCAACGTTGCGATCCACGAATAAGCGGAAATGTGTAAATGCGGCCGGCCAATGAAATGAGTTTGACACATCTGTCCTTCTGCATAGTTTATCGTTTTTCTTAAATTATAAAAACATTGTCTACTAGTAATGTAATGATTTTTGGATATTAGAGACTAGTAAATTGTAAAACCCATGTAATGAAGATTTTTGTATTGGTGCACAAATTTTGCATAGCGAACATAGAGGACAATGCTATTTATGATAAAACAGAGAGAAATTCGGGCATTTTTCGAATTTCATGGATCGCATGAAAAAACACAATGAGTTTGATTTTTTTTTTAATAAATCATTTTCGATGTGAGCAAAAAAAATTTCGGCAGTGAATGCCTATTTTTCAGGGTGCTTCGTATACACGGGGACATGAATCAATTGCTTTTGTTCTACATAAAAACAAAAGAAATGTTTTTAGTCTTTCGTGGTCCTGCCATCATCTAGTAAGACATCAAAGCAAAATATATGGTGATCTAGCTTAGTTAGCTTCGGTAAGGATTCCTTCCGTTACCCTATTGTTATTAAAAAAGTTGCAAAATACCTTTCAAAAAACCGTTCAAAGGTACAAAGCGCGCTTTTTGCGTAGTAGACAATCAACGAATCGAACTTTTTATGCGTGTGTCATTGTTTTAAAAAGTATTCCCGAAACATTTGTACACCAACCAGCATCTGCGTTGGCGCATGCCCTGGCAAACACAAAGTCTTCCGGAAATAATCAATCAAAGAATAAATAAAAATACACCCATGAAGACTCATAGCGATTTTGCAAAGAAGGTGACGGCAATTCGTGGGCAAGAGCGGGTTATACATAGTACTTCGGGGCAAACTGTCTGGAGAAATTGATTTATTTATAGTCCACCTCAAACCATCTATTGCCCGTCCGGAAATGAGGATTTTGCTAGCGCCAGTGATTGAACACTCCGTTGGATTTATTAATAACCGCTATCAGTTAGGTTTCTGGTTTATTTCTTTAACTTTTCTACACCGTTGTACACATAACTGCAAAGTTTGTTTTTTTTTTGTTATTCCGTAACTGAAAAGTATATTTCCCGTACTATTTACCGGCATGTTAGTGTCTGTTGTGCTGACCAAAAAAAAGTACATACATCATACACAATCATGCACCAAAAACAAATCAATCCACTAGAACAGACTGATATGCTTATCAAAAACAAAACATATATGCTTGTTGTTCCCGCTGTGTGAATTTATCACTATTCTGCCTCTAAATATTAAACACGTCAAAACTCTAATTCTAACTCATCAAATTCCAAAGTATAATTCTTTTTTTCGAAGTGTATCTCATATCTTTGCTTTAAATCATTTGATTTTTAGTTAAATTTAATACTTTGTTGTTTATTTTGCTTTCATCAATGTTAACTTCGTTCAACTCTAATGACAACAGGGATATTTTAATTTGAGACAATACGATGAGTATTACGTGCAACGACCTTACTGTGATCATAACAGATTTTACAGATCAGCCAAAGATTTTAAATAACAGAATTTTTGATAGTTTACTATCTTTACTATAAAACATACTAAAACATGGTAAAAATTAACCAATTTTTAATATTTTTAAGATCACTCACTTAACTCAGATAGACAAACTTACTTACTTACTTACTTATCGGGCGCTACAGCTGCTTCGCGGTCTTGGCCTGCTGCCTGATGTGGACGGTCTAAGAGGACTTTACGGGCTGGGTCGTCCGGGTCCATGCGTATAACATGGTCAGCCCACCGGAACCGGGAGAGCTTAATCTCCTGCACAACAGTAAGGTCGTTGTACAGCTCGTACAGCTCGTCATTGTATCGACTCCTCCATTGGCCAAGTCCATGTCTCAGAGGCATACGTGAGTACTGGAACTGTATATAGAGATAGACAAATTTACAAAAAAATTCTTTTCTTTGTATGTTATCGGTATTGAACCGCAGATGATCAAAATGATAGTTCGCGAGTTCTAGCATTAAAACCATTGTCTTGTCCTCCCAAACACCCATCCGAACCATGATAACCATGATTGATAATTTCAAATAATAAAAACAGATTTTTCTGACACAGCGAACGTTTAATGATGCCAAAAATTGGGAAATCACGCATAACGACACGACATACGCCACGTTACCTCCAATCTTCTCCAGATGGTGAGATACCGTTTAGCATAGTTACGTATCGTGCAAATTTTCCGTTCGACCGTTCGAAAAACGGGTCAATAGTGCTGATGGAAATCGAAAAGTTGTAATGACCATAAAAAAACTAACGCCCCAGCAAGCGTATGTACACCATCATGAAAAGTTGCTGTGTGTCAGCTGGTGTAGAATTTTTCGAACTTTGCATTTTTTTAGGCAATTGATTGCAAAACTTCTTCTTTCGATGGAGCAATATTGCCCACATAGGTGAATCGACGAGGACATTAAGAAAACTCCTATACTATAAATAGTACAATGTGACATTCTCCTTTACCTCAATCGTGGTTGTACTGTGACTACATACGGCTCCTGTTAATTGCTCACATTGGACAATTAATTAGCATATTAAACGGTTAAACCCGAACAGAAAAGGATGCACCATCAACACTCAGAATCGATTCAGTATCACTGCGCCAGCTAAATTATTTTGCTTGTTTTTTTGTGTTTAGTCTTCAGATTTTCTTTAGGCATGCTAAATATCATCAATCTCAAATCTCGTACAAACGCAGTTTGAACACTTTGCGATTCGTTGAAATGGATTATTGTTATTCGTTGAAATATTTAACGCTCTGTTATTGCTCGTGCTATCAACGTCCTCTCCACCATCAGAAGCAAATTAATATAAAAACGTGTAAAAAAATACGGAGAATCAAACGCAGAGATGTGAAACAATAAACAAAATAATTCGAGTTTTACCTCCAAATTTGCAGTAGCAAGAAAGCTCACAACTTTCCCTCCCTTTTTGAAGACATCATCGTTCTATATTACGTGGTATATCGGATAACGGCAATGTTTCTGGTAGCAGACCTAATTACAGTTACTCCCTTTCGGTTGTCATGTCGGAAATTAATTGGTCATTTTGTTAAATAATGTAAACAGTATATTTTCTATTGAACTTTAGCGTATTTTAAGGTTTTGTAAACTACACACCGCGTAACAAAACAAATACATTACTACTCGCTATCCTATACATCATATAAAAAGCTGTCCAAATGCACTACATTTATAAATCGTTCTGTTGCTATCTTTCTTCACTGACGATTTGTTTGTTTTCCAAGTATAATGCCTTTTATGAATAATTGCAGGATATGTTTTGTTTGCTATTGCAAAAATGCGAATTGAAACCTATCTCCTATACTCCTGGTACTAATTGACTCCTACACAGCGTCTTCCGTTTTATGAGCTGTGGGTTAAATATTCCTCGGCAATTTTATTCCATCGCTCCAAAATATCTTTATCACTTTCACTCCAAAGTGCTTCCAGCACATTCCATCCACGAGTTTGTGATGATAGAATGTATTGATTACTTGAGTCCACAGTAGCTGTATAAAGCCCCATTACGAGGCTTTGGCATAATCGCGCTGCGATTGTAATCTGCCAAATAAAAAGGAAAATTTAAAGGATTATTTTAGTACTATCGAGGCACATTTTTTTCACAACTTACCCTTAAGATTTCCTTTTCGTGCGGGGGAATCAGCCTTATCATGCTGTAGCCCGCTATTACCAATCCTCCAGCGTTAAGATCATTCGCTTCCAAAATCATGTAGGTCATTGCGATCGCCAGCTCGAACACGTACCGTGAGTAGCACACGTCGCCAAAATCAATGATGCCAGTGATTTCATATTCTTTACTATTTGATGCTTTTTTGTTCACAATAACGTTATGCTCGTTGAAATCACCGTAAATTACACCTTGTTCGTATTCATCCATATTAGGGATTACGCGCCGTTTAAATGCTTCTAATACTTGTTCTACTATATCTTTGTGGTGCTCATCTTTTATGACGTAGAGGAAATCTTTCAATTTTGGGAAATTTTCTAGCATCCAGATAGACTGTCGTTTAGCGACAGTTTCCTTGTCTATAGACTGTAAGTAAAAAGAAAGTTCATACAATTAGAAATGTTCTTTTTTCATTCGGTAGTAACGGCCATGTAGTAACGGCAGTATGTACAATAGTTAAGATGCCGAGCGGATACGGAATGAAACATCAAATAATGACTAATTTCGCATATAAAAATAAAACCTCAAAAACTATCAAAGGCAATAAGAATGAAACAAAAATATAATATAGGAACGAATGCATTATTTGCAAATAAAAAATCATACGAACAAGCTAAGTTTAAACTCTCATCATCGAACCAATTATAAAACTTTACACTACTTTAGAATAATATTTGGAATAATTATTATGGGAATACAAGCTATGTAAACTTAACAACCAATATTTGTGAAAAGCTTCAGGAAATGTAAAATAAAAACCAGTAAACTCTCATATATAATTTGCTATGTAAGATAATGTTATGAATGTATGGCTTACAAACCGTAAATTACATAAATGTGGCATTGTATAAAATTAATGCTATTAAACGAAACGTGAACAGAATGTAAAGAACCTGGATGTAAATTGGAGGTTAAATTGTGCCTTTTCTAACGCAGCATTTACTGTGTGTGCACTTACCTTCAGAGCTGAATCAATCCTTGCAATAAACTGTCCCGCTTGATAAAACAACTTGTCGGGATGAGGCACACCGTGAAACACCTTCCCGGGTATGTATTCCAAAAGCCGAACGACGTGGTTCGATTGGCCCAGTTTCTCAACCGAATGGTACTTGCCGTAAATATTCTGCACTGGTACTGGGCATTTGATGCCGCGCTTGTTCAAATGTAGCATAATCTCATTCTGCGCATGAAAGAACGATTCATCGCTCGAATCTAGTGAATTTGCTATCTTCATCACATAACCATTCGTGCTGACTGATTTCAATATTGGATTCTTCACATAGCTAAAAGTATATCGAAAGCAAAATTTAAACAGACATTAGACGAGGAGATAAAACATATCTAGCATATCAAGGCCGACGGCCAATTGTCCACAAACTGACAATTTAATTTCCCCGCGCCCTTGGACAACCGTGTCAGTGCACATTATCCACCCTTTGCCATTAATGGGCACAGGCACGGTGACATGACAAATGAGACAAATTTACAAATCGGAATCACGTGTCCTCCACTATTTGTAATGCAGCATTTTGTGTTGTGCCATTCCATTCATGTCTTAGTTCTGGCCTGTTAAATTCGCCAATGTTTGTAATGCTAGTTGCTTTTTACAGTATATTTGCATTTTATATAAAAAATTGTACTTACCTATCGGCCTGGATCATGAAATTGCGATCATCGTATGAATCGAGCTCACACATTTCTAGCACTATGATTCCATAAAGACGTTCAGCAAGTTTCCGCACCTCCTCCTCGCTAACGACCGGTCGTATCTGCGAGCCTGGTTTTAGTGTGCCTTCGGCCTTGGATTCCGCACAATTCTGCATCTCATCGGCACGTTTAATTCCTGTTGGTGCTTCGCAATCTTCACTTCCCATTTCTTCCCCAGGCGTATCTTCTGTGAGACTACGCTTTTTGACGATAGTTTTCATCTCCATCGCTGCTGCTGGGTTAAATATCACCTTCCTTTCAATCACAGTCACAAGCAACAATGTAAATATTGTATTTACAACCAAAGCTTTTTAGGATAGGATGATGTTGTTCTTCAGGTTTGCCAATTGTTGATTCGATGAAATCGCACCGCCTGCTACGCCTGCTACCAACAGAGGTTTGTGTCTATGCGACCGACCTGCTAGGTTCTTACGCACCTACTATATGAACACAGGCGCACGATTTGCTCTGCGAACGAAGCGATCACGAACTGATTGGAGGACAATCAGTGGAAAGGGCTCACTTTTACACAGTGCTGCTGTCATGCAGTGCAACTTCACAAACAGCTCATCCCCGCTCGGTTGCTTCACGCAAACCTCTTCGTTAGTGTGCGAGCGATAAAGGAAAAGATAAATCAACTGTCGTGATTACGGCCAGAATCCTCCGAGACAAACAAGCTGTCTTATCTCCTTATCGTTTTGAAGCTCTCAACCGTACAAAAAGGTGCAGTTTATAATATAAAACACACGAACAGTATTCGTTTAAGGCATTATTTATTCACCATACTTCATTTCATCACTGCAGACCTGCATTATTGTTAGTACATTCTCTTTAGCTTAAATGATCCATCGCTTTGTACATACGCAGCACAGCGTCGAAATCAATTTTGCTTCCCTATGAATCAAAGTCCTGTTCTTGCTCATCTGCCGCATTCGCATTTGGCTCATGATATGGCTCCTCTCTATTATTTGTATCATTTATGCGCTTCAGGAATGAGTTCAATAGAAATTTGTTGATAGTATCATTTTGGGTTAACTCGCGCACCGTAGGCATTTCGATTTCTTCACTATGTTCAATGCGGTCGCCAGGCACTAGGTGTCGATCTGGATCTGGTGTGTCATGACTCACTGTTGCTTCGGTGGGTATGTGGACGCTATATTCGTCAGTATCGTTCGTACACATTCGGCTTCCAGAATTGTTATCGCTGGGCTCCACTGACGGCATTGTTGCGTAGTTAATGATGAGCTTTGTATAGCCTTCAGATGATAATTGTTCAATAATTCAAAGCACCGAAAGATTGGTTGCTGGTTTGTTGCTGTTTTTTTAACGTAAATATGCGCTGCAGCTGTCAAATTCGTTGCGGCGAAGAAAAATGGCATTTGTTGTGATGGGCGTTCCTTGCATACAATAAACCTGTACGCAAATCCACCGTTTCCATCTTTTACTCAACTGTTTTCTCGTAACACAGTCTATTCCCGAGTTACGCGGATCCGGAAATCAGCTGATTTCAAAATTAGACTGAAGAAGGATTTCATAACAGCAGGATTGGGGTAATCCACATTTCGGGAAATTCGAGGAAACGAATAGAATTTAGATAGCATAATCCACGTAATTCAAAAGACTGTACACCTGTTCTCACTAATCTCTGAGGTCCAGGTTTATGAAAATGTTACGGCAATATTTGTTGGCTATTAAAATAGACAAACAGCGAAGAAGAAGAGCAAGAATGGGTATTCCCATATTCGATTTATGTGAAAATTTGAGTTATGCGGTTTTCTCTTGAAAATACTGTATATCTAGTTTAACTTTTTCTGTTAAAGCTCATTTGAAAAGTTAATATGCATTTGCGAAAATGTAACGAATGCGTGTCTAGCATATTTTGTCACAATTGTTCCCAAAATTTGATATAACATGACGATGACGATAACAATTATAACTTTTAAACATTATAACAAATGAATTAGTTTGGTTTTTCAAATTCAGAACCAAGGTCCCTTGAGGATAGAGGTCGAAGCATAGCCTTTTTCTGGTCCGACATTTTCGAGTTGATGTTTGACAGTTT
>KB672232.1:0-15408 GCA_000349105.1 Anopheles epiroticus | reverse complement strand
TAATTAATTTAATTGAGTGAACACTCTGATTTTTTTTAAATTTTGACCAATTCATCGTTTGTTTCGCTCACTGTCTTAACAGTCTGTCAAAACAACACCTGTGAAGCATCGTGTGCCGAATTTGAAAAATAGTGTTACGATTTTGAAAACAAAACTATTAGGTTTGATCTGGCTTTACGGGCTTGAAGACGCTCTTGCTACATTTACATTGCGTTTAACGTTGTTGAAAACACTAGTTTCAGCTTTGAAGTAGAGTGAAAAACCCTGTAATCTTGAAAAGTTAATTTGTAAAAAAATACATGTACTTTCAATTCCAAAATAAATTACTACTACTACTACTACTACTCATAAAATTACTGCTATTTGGAAGGTGGTTCTACTCTTCGTGATTGCAATGCTCCATCCAATTAAAATAACAGGGCCAGCTCGAAAAGTTTGATCAAGTACCATATAAGTTTGTAATGTCTTAATTGACAGATTCCAAAAGTTCCCTTTAGAAGCAGCAAGCAAACTTTCGCACTATCAAACTTATAATCAGTTAAAAAACACCAAAACTAAACAATCATGCTCGTGATTTTGCCTATTTAAACCAAACATTTTTATTTTGTGATTTCAATACAAATATGTGTTACCAGCCAGAGAAAAAGGTTATGAAATCAATAGTGTATGGTTGATAATAAAATTCGTTCATACTGGATGTAAAGGCACGTGGCTATTTCGAGGATTGCTTCTGGTATCAGTCGAGAAAAGAAAGCTGTTGGAAAAGGATAATGCTAATATATCTAAATAAACGCTAGCAGTTATACCTTGCACCACATGCGGACAGGAGTGGCACAGATGACATAATTTCATTGAAAGACTCATCCTCGCACACGCTAAGTGTGATCGTTTTCTACATGCTCACGCAAGTGTGTGGAAAAGTAAACGAATCGAACAAAATGCTACATCTCCATTCCTTGCCGATTGCCCATTCTAGTTTGATTTTCTTCTGCCGCTACGAAAAGCGTCGTGATTGATTGTGATTTTGACACGCACTCATTATTCTTCCCCTTCCGCCGTTGGGCCGCACTGCCGAATGGAAAAGTAGCTTGATGATTAACATGATAATGATTGAATGAGGCCAGAGAACATTAAATCCAATCATATTTCACGGCCCCGCTCTCGCGCTGCTGCTTCGTGAACAAATCCGTCAGTCGTTTACGTTCGATCGAAGGGGCACGGTGCGATGAACGGTGTGCTCCGTGACAGTTGACGAACGAAAGCAACATCCGTGGTGTTTAGCATATGTGACACGTCAAACCAGGAAAGCGTGTGACGGTATCATAAATCATGCAAAAGCCACGGTCTGATAATGATTCCCACCCTTTTTCCAGATTGTCAGATTGTCGAATGAATGCTAAGAAAAGCGGTAGAAATATAGCGTAGCCATTTGCAGACCAATCATACACTCAGGTTCTGTTAGTACATCGTACTTTCTACAACCGATTTAAATGTTCTAAATCTAAAACTAAAATGTGCATGTCCGAGATAATACACTAAAGCAAAACGTAGTTGCACTCAAGAACTTGGCATTTTTTCATCATTGAACATTAAGTTCTTTGCACGAATGTTTCGCTGTCTTTCCACCCATACTTGCACTCGCAAGCAGGAGAAAACGCCTTTGAGTTCCTGCTAGTCTCTCACAGTGATGCAATCGCACCGTGTGAGCTGTAAGTCCCGAGTGTCAGGGAACGATGTTTACCGAACCAAACCCGAAAGAAGCTGACGACACTCTAACTGAAATCATTCATATTTTATTCGCCAGTATTCTTTGACACGTTCCAGAGAGACGAGAATCTCTTACTTTTTTGTGTTTAGCTCGTTTCTTTCCACACATCCGTAACATTGAGGCTCGAAACGTTACCGTACCGCTCGAGCTAGTAATCTCGCCCAGTATCGTCGACTTTGGCGTTGGTTGGCCATGGTTAAACCTCTGCGAACCCTTGCAACTAACTCGCGCCGTGACATAAATAACGCACTGTTTATGACAAATGACTATGGTATGGTGATGTAATTGTGCTGCCAGCTCTTTCCCAGCACTGCAGCAACGAAGGAGTTTTCATTGTAAATTAATGTTATGGCGCAAGCAAATATGGACCAATAAATTAGTGGCGGTGCTCACTGCTGGTATGACATACCGTGAACGGGTTTGCAACAGACGAATGTTACAGGAAATTCATTTGCAATGAGAATATTTCTGTCCCCCATATCAACTCCAGCTCTCTGGCTACATTTTGCCACACCGGCTAGACGTAGCGTCCATTGGGTCACCAAACATGGCAAACTAAACAAGCAAGGGAAATGATTCACTGCAGTTCGAGCTTTCGCAAACAAGGAATGTGAATCACTCCTTCCGACGACGGTTCGGTGGCTCGTTCTTAGCGGCCGGGTTCGGGCTTGTGCGTGCTACAGTGCTGTTGTGATTCCAATTAGCCAACGCTAGCAGACGCCCAGCCCTGTATGAGACCAAAAATCAACGGTCTAGTTGAAAACACATTCGAAAAAGATACAGAGTACAGGAAGGTGGAAAAAGGACTCCCCGGGGCATTCTCTGCATTCGTTAGTGTCAACAAGTCAACTAAGAAATATACACCTTTCGCAAATAAATAGTTCTTGCCGATATGGAGTACCAGCGCAATAGTAGTTTGAATTTATGCACATATTATTATGCATAAAACAAGGGGCCAACGACTATTCCTGTTGCCTTTCCATAATTATTAATTGTTTTTTATTTAAAAAAATTATGAAATAAAACATACCAAAACAATGTGTAACAAACTTGTTCATAAGCAATATGCCAAAATGCAGTACCTTGCAGCTAATGAACTAAGTTGCAAGGTGTGATAGGAATGGAAGAAATGTGCAAGTTAAAGCGTAATTTAAAGTAACCATTCTTCTATTCACATCTCACTTTAATATGGCCCAAGGAACCGGGGCAGCAAAAATTATTTCATCATTTTAATCATCAGCCACATGAGCGCAGCCATTACTATGCCATTCGAAGTGCCATTTTCAGACGCACGCTCTACCTTAACGTGCCCCCCCCCCCCCCCATTAAGCAACCCGGTGCCGGAAGAATTTAGCGCGAAGTGGTGGATAAAGTTTCCCGAGCGACACCGTCTGACATTAAACTTTTCCGCCCAGGAAAAACTGAACCGCTGTACGTACGTGGAGCAGCCCCCCACCCCCTGCACTTCCCGCTTACCTTACCTATCGCTGCTTTTGCCCCGCAGCAAAAACTACATACACACCTGAATGGATGCTTCCCTTCTCACGTTTCATGCAAAATACGGCATTGTCGTTCTCCCAATAGATTTCACGATTTCTCGCGAGAGCACACGTACACTTATGCTTTATGTAATGGAAAACTGTTAGAGACGCTTGCGATATTAGCCTACCTTTGGTAACGGGCGTAGAACAACCCTACCACCCCCCCCCCCCCCCCAGGGTATCGGATGATTGAAAGAGAAGGATTCAGATGTCGTAAAAGTTTATCCGCTTCCTGCACTTGAAATGATATCGCTTCGCTGCAGCACGGTGCCGTGCCCGGCATGGTTTAGTGCGACGTTCGGGAGCAGGAGGGCGAGGCCTTGAGTATATAAAAAGTCACAATTTTTGCATCTGTGCTCGCCGTGCGATTTCCACAGCTCCCCCCCTTCCTGCTGTCACGTGTGGGCAACGGAATTAAGGTTGAAGTGTATGCGGATAGTTTCACTATCACATTTTGACGTCTTTTTGCACACAAATCGTATATCAACGGATGTCAACTTGAATTTAGATGGTGGTTAAAAATTAACAGTTTTTTTTCATTAATTAGGAGTACGTATGTTTAAGATGAGATGTTATCAATATAAAATAATTAAAAAACTCCTGGCAGGCACCAGGGTTTTCTCCAGGTTTAACTTTCAATCATAATTTTATGCTCTCGCCAACCTAGGCTTGAAGCTGGAATGTGTACCAAAAATAAGAACGCAAAAGCATTAGGAATTTTCTAAACGCCGCTCAAGCAAATCCTATACCGATGAGACTTTAACACATAAGGCAGGAAAACATCGTTTGTTTGACTTTCCTTACCCGAGCACGCTTATCTTTACAATGAAACCTCTAAGACGCCACGATTCATGAGCACGTGAGACGTCCTCAAGATGCTTTCCCTCCCGAGTCCGGAGTGTTCATGCCTTTCGTTTTTGGCCACGTTATTTCATATAAAACTTGGCACCGTTCTTTTCTGTTTGCACAAAATTTGCTTCCCTTCAGTGGGTACCAGTGGTGTTCGCCATGAGGCCGCAGCCGGGTTTGAAGGTAGAAAGAAAGAGAATTATGTGACAACAGATTAAGGTACGGTGCTTCACAAGCAGCGACACAGATTTTCCCCGCCGTTTAAAACGCCGGCCTGGCTGTAGCATCTATAAATTTTTCGTTATTTTGAATTCCGGCGGGGAAAAATGCTTTTCATCCATGGACGTTTCAACCACATTTTTTCCCCCACACGAATGTGCATCTGGCACGTGCATCTGACGTGCAGCAGCCGGCTATCGTTGCGAACGCTTATGCAGAAAGTGTCGCACTAAGCAGCATCGGGGAGATTTATTTTTGCAAAAGTTCCCTTAGCTCACTGCTGCGCTGTCAGATTGCTGTCGCGTCCACTCGGGCGTCCAGGGGTTTGGTCGGGGGCTGAGTCGGCAGAAAGAATTCCTTTTTCCCAAATATCAATTTCATCTTGCTGATGCAGTGCTTTGCCGGGGTGCATACCTTAAGTGAGTTGGATTGTTTTTTTTTTTTTGACGACTTCATCTTTCAAAGGATAATGCAATTTTTAACCTACTTATGAATTTGCTTATTTGCCTGTTTTCTTTCTAACGTTCAATCGCAAGTTTTGGCTTACACTTTAAAAGGCAAGAGTGGTGATTTGTGTAGTTTTAAACTCTAACAAATTAATATTTTGAACAGCGCGTCGCTAGAATTAACAGCTAAAGAAAAAACATCCGACATTTACTATTACAAAAACAAAATATTAAGCCCAGTTATATACACCGAAAGCCAGGCAGCATGTGAAATCATCAGTAAAGCGCAAAAAACGACAAAAATTTTAAAAACTTATATATATTAAATTGGAAGAATGCAAATAAACCAGAGCAGAATTTCGATGGATTCCAGGGTGATATCAGCAAAACTCAAAACTATAGAAGAAACAAAAAAGTGGTATAGGAAAGAATGTGAAACGAAATGTAAAAAAATCGAGCATTTTCAACCAGATGTTCGATGTAAGCCATGGCACCAGGAAATCGACCTGTCACCAAGCGAAATAAGATCAATGAATCGAATCTTAGCCGCACACGATCTTGCTGAATGCTGATTGCATAAAATGAGAATTGTGGAAGATTCAAATTGTAATCACTGTGAACTACCAGAGACCGCTAGTCACATGATATACGAATGTACTTTAAATGATGCGCCAATAAGAGTAACACTTACTAGCGAATCAAGTATTTATCATTTATAAGAATTTATAAATTATTTATTTAGAAGAGTAAGGGAGAATTTGATATCCCATTTTCAAAACAGGGGCGGAGAAGTGGTCAAGCGGATAGGAAAACAAAATTCGTTTCTAAACAAAACAGCCCGAAGACAATCCATGTCGATATGACTCAGAGCAGTCGAAATCAGTCGAAGACGCTAGGCTGTATTGCCTAATAAAAGTTTATGACTTTTGTCGAAGAAAAAAGGGAGAATCTGTTACGAACCATAATTATAATTAAAAATACACTCAATACAGTGCATCAGCATTCAACTGAAAAAAATAAGTACCGCAACTTCGATAACTTAATTTTCTTCTAACACACAATTATACATCTTGCCTTGACAGAAAACAAAACAACAGATCTTCATCTTTGATTCTTGCGTAATATTATCATTCATTTAAACGCATACAAACTTAAGCACGAGCATCAAGGAACAATCTCAAAAACTCATTACAATCCTTGCTCCGTTACAGTGCACATCCAGCCAAATGCCGGCATTCAGGTAGCTCATCAACGCACAAAGGGAAGCAATTAGTATAAAATAAACAGTAATCATTGCGAATACATACGGACTCCGTGGCGCAGAGAAACAGCATTTCAAAACACGAACCAGAAGCATCGCACGCATACGTCACCGGTTCAGGAACAAGCGTAGAGCATTGAAAAGGCCACAGCCCTACACATACCTGGGAGACGTAGTTGACGAGCCCTTCGTTAGGCAAGCGATTGGAATGGATGGAATGGACAATCTGAGGGAAATGTACAAACACTGCAAAACGATTCGTGCATGCGTAAGTGTACACATACCGAGGGAAAGCTTACAAAAGACCATCATGTGTGAGCGGAACATCAGTGTCATCGCCAACATCGCCACGCGTTGCCAATTGTATCTTTACTTGGCTATTGCAAAGCGCTTCTTCAAACCCTCCAGCAGTATGTGTGTGTGACTATTGAGAAAGTGATTTTTCATGTATGGAATTATTTCATTTGAAATCAATGCTTTATAGAAATTTCACTTCCAACGCAACACAGTGCAAGCTAAACCATGCTGACATACGATATTACCTCAAAACTTTAGATTATACGGTCCATTTCAGTGGAACAGTGCAATGATTATCGAATTTGTCGAACAGTATTTATACACCATTCATGGCCTCCTATCACACTGTACGGCTTCTATCAACATTCACACACACCCTGGCACCTGAGGGTGTAGCAAATGGCTATCGAAATTTCAAAATTATTACCACCAATGTCCGGCACGTTCACACCGTAGGCTTCCCAATCAATGTTCCATTTTACCCGTGCTGACACCCCCTGTGCTGGCTGGGTTTAATCACTTTATCTGATAAAAACTTAAATTCATTTTGCGGGACCGTAGTATGTTGGGTTTCGATAGCAAAAGCCCCGTGTGGCTCTCGGACGAGACCGCGACATCACGACATTAGCATTATGCCTGATTAGCCAGTACTTAGGCGCCGACTAATGATAATGATTTCCCCCAGCATATGCTGCAAGGGGGCTTCTGTAACCCCTCGTTGACTGTACGCTTGTTTGTACCACGGTATAGCGCCGTGTATATTTGGAGCTGAAGTTGGAACTTCAGTTTTCAATAACTGCAACCATTGCTAGAGGGGTTTAAAATTATGCTACACTTCCAACAGCTTCTTTAATGGGTTGAAATGAAACCAGTGGATAGTTTGTGCCACAACCACTCGTTGCTGTACCCTACTGATACCTTGCCGCTCGCTGCCACTTACTGCATCAACAACAATCATAAAAGCTCTCCTCACCCTTTGTGCTGACCAACGGTGTAGATCAATACACAGGATGCGCATGCTTCAGCGAGTGCCTTCATGGAAACTGTTCTTCGCTGGAAAACTATTCTCTCTAGGCTCTAACAAAGTAGAAATATTTTGCATTCGGACCATTGACCAGTGCCTCTTGATGCAGAAGCGCTGGCCGCAATGCATTGCG
Source organism: Anopheles epiroticus (assembly GCA_000349105.1). Taxonomy (NCBI): domain Eukaryota; kingdom Metazoa; phylum Arthropoda; class Insecta; order Diptera; family Culicidae; genus Anopheles; species Anopheles epiroticus. Next base: position 7,870 of record KB672232.1, on the reverse strand, counting down.
ATGCGGAGGGTGCTTTGCATTCTACTTGCAGAAGTTTTTCCACCCATGGCACCGAATGGCCCATCCCCACTGCACTGACGTTTGATGAAGGAAAATGAAAGAAAATAAATTATTTGCATTTTGGTTTCCGCACTGTCCGACAAATGATTGCGGTTGCATAATTGATGCAGCGCATCGGTAGCAGATGCAGAGATGCAGCCCTATTGCGGTGAGTACACTGGACAACTTTATCTCGATCATTTGTTATGCTAATAGGTTGCTAAGTACTTCAATAGTTAGGAAACGATAAAACCAACCACACTCGGGATGCTTGACCCGTGTATCGAATGGTAGGCTCGTGCGATAAAGTAAAATAGAAAAAAAAGTATGGCATTGCATCCTTTTATCTTCCAGCGAACTCGTTGTGCTACTGGTAGAACTGCATTGAACCATAAGAATGCTTTGATGTTACTCTTGCGGGTAGTTTCAATGGTCATATTTGAAATTAAAATTTAAACGGCATTGCTTTCGGATGTGTCTAAGGAGAGCTTCTAGATCAAGAGAATCAACCATTTAACAAAAACTTACATTTTCAATGCAACTACACCCTCTTATATTCTAAGAATTCCAATCGTAAGCACACCTTGACAACGAGAGTTCATTTGTCCACTTCAAATAGTGAACTGCTCTCACTGGCTGCATGCACGGCTTTGCTCAAACGCCACAATTAATTCCAAGCATTAAAATTTTAAATAAAGTAAAACACCAAGCAATACCAAAGAGCCCGAGTTCCGAGCGAGCATACCGACGTACCACTGTCAGCAGTAATTATAAAAAGCTACTGCCTGTTACGGTATGAATGAGCACCCGGACATAATAAGCAACTTTCGTCAACACACTGCCACTGGCTTTGCATGATGATTGAGCACCGGTGCACCACATTTCTTCTGCCTGATGCACCCAAGCTCACGGGATCCACCAGTCGTACGGAACGGACAGAGAAACTCGCTGATTAAAATTTTCCTGTCAGTTTGTCTACACTTTGTCGAGCCGCCCGCTCCGTTCCGCACATCCCGATGTGCTGTGCTGAAGAGCAAGCACGTTGTCCTCTATGGACACAAGCTCACTTCTAGCACGTTCTCTCTCTCTTTCTCTCCGTCTCTCTCCTTCTCTCCATCCATCTCTTTCTGCACATGCACATTTTCACGGCAGAGAAAGTTCATAACTCATTCGGATTACAGAACAAACAAACAACAATTAGATTCGTCTGCAGACGAGGGCTAAACCCGGCCAGTGTGCCGGTGAATGGCCACACGGTGCAGTGGTGACATCTCAGTTCCGGGGAACATCTGTTTTGCGGGAAGATAACAATTAATTTTCAACCACGTGGCAATTATTTCCTCTCACTCGGTGCACAACCATCAGTTTGGCTCGGCTTTCGGCACAAAAGGCAAGACATTCGGCTTCACTTAAACTGGCTTAAGTGGGCTGGGGAAAGTGAAGTTCATAACAACGAAGCGGAATTTTGCACAGTTCCACACATTACCGACCGTGCTTACATGTTGATTCATGGTGGAAAGAGTATCGTCTGTGGTAAATCTTGCTTCTTGGTTGTGATGCATGGACAATGCAATGCGGGATAATTTGCGTGATAATTTGCGGTCAAATCAATTAACAGGATGTTTGTATTCCGCGACCAAACACACTGTTGAGGGCAGCTAAATGGTCATGATATACAAGGGGATTCTGAGTCATTTTCCAACGCCAGACCAAGGGCTTTTTAGGTTACCAACGAGTTACTCACTATACCAACGAATCATTTGTAGAAAAGCTGTCACATAAGTTGATCAATACAATAAAATTGAACATTTTTATTAACATTTTTAAAACTAATATCAATATTTTTTGACGCACATTCCATACCATGACTTTTAAATTGTTTATGGTCAATGATTGTAGTTACGTCAAATTAAGTTTTCCAAGACAAATTACGCGACGGACGAAGCTGGGACTATATCGCACCTATTAAGTTTCAGTACTCACGTATGCCTCTGAGACATGGACTTTGTCCAAAACTGACGAAACTCTCTTAGCCGCGTGCGAGAGGAAGATGCTCAGAAGGATTGTTGGCCCCATACGTGAGGAGGGACAATGGAGGAGCCGACACAACGACGAGCTGTACGAGCTTTACAACGATCTCTCCGTTGTGCAGCAGATTAAGCTCGCTCGGCTCCGGTGGGCTGGCCATGTTATACGCATGGACCCGGACTACCCAGCCCGTAAAATCCTCTGGTCTCGTGGTAGGCCCAAGCTGAGGTGGGAAGATGACGCTGAGGCATCCGCCATCAAGGCCGGGATAATGGATTGGCAATGGAAGTTCGTTGCAACAGGCCAAGACCGCGAGGCGATTGTAGCACCCGATAAGTTAGTAAGTACTTTTTCCAAGCCCAAGTAAAAATAAAGTTTAAATTGTTTAATTGATTGTTTATGATTAAGCTTTAATCCATAAAGTATTACTACTGAATTTGAACATAACAGCAAAATTTCTTTCATCACACTACATTTGGTTTGATACACTTTTTCAGATACGTTTTTGTGATTCGTACTATGTGATAAAATTGGTTTACGACGATCTTCCTTTTAGTAACAGGTCTTCAAAAAACCAGCTTCCCTGCATAATGATTTATCCTTTAGCAAAGTTACTTGAAAGCCACGTTATGCGCACGCTAATGGAAAACATTTAGCTATTTGCATGAATAAGAGATGAAGACTTTTATGTTCAATGAGTTTATATAAAACAAGGCTCTTGCTTCATCATACAAATTACTAACTTTGCTACAGTGTTGCTTGCAATTTTGTGTTTTTATGAAAAAAAAAACATGAAAAAGCTCCATCTGCTTCCGTTGCTGGAAAACTGCTTCAACTTAATGGTAAAAAAAAACTCTGCAACTTTAGTTAATCATTTTACTTGCGCACGAACAGTGGCGAGCATCCGTGCCCGTGTTACAGGTGCACTTGAAAACTATCCTCGACAGCTGCCCGGAGCGTGTGTTGAAAATATGGAACCGTTAAATTTATGGCCCATCAGATAGCAAAACTTTTATCGCCAGAGAGCAATATATTTAAATTTTACACTTTTATTATCCTGTGATGATGTCTTGCTGCGGCACCCTGCACCTAGCCGCCTATGCAGTTTCACATTGTTTGCATCGCATCGAATTGTGGTACGGTGTAGATGTTTGTCACTTCCTAGAGCGCAAACCATTTCCGCACAACGCTGCGGTACGCCCTTAAATGCGATTCCAATTCCATGCTTTCGCAATCGTAGCAACTGTAGCAACAGATAGACACAATGTAGCACGCAGTAGCGATGTGTTTGCAGTGCGAGCCATATAGTGGCAGATTTTTGCTCCAGCATCCTATCAAAGTGCTTTTTATAACTTTAATAATTGTAGAGAGAGAGAGAAAAACACACTATAGTGTGTTAAAGCTATCCTACCGGTGTAATTGCAAACATTCCCTGTGTATTCGCCGTTGAAACATCAGCTTAGAAAGTTCAGGGAAATGGTGTAGGTTTACCCACCCTGTCGCAAAGTGATAGCCGAGCGCCGATTCCATATGTGTGAAAAATAGCCCCCGGGGCCGCTTGCTTGCTGCTCCGTTCGTCGCAGCTTTGCGCAGACCGTTCGGCCACTGGTCGCCCCACAACCCGCACGGTACGCTTATTTATTACAAATATTAGTTTTCATCTCGTTTGCGTTTAAACTAACTTCCTAACTATCCAACTTTGTCATAGCGCCGTTCCGGCCCGACTCGGCCTTTAGCGCACGCTTCATCGGACCAGGGAGGACACTTTGCTGAAGCGCGTTGCCTTTGAACCGGAAGCGGGCAGTGGTCGTTAATGTTGAAATGTGGAAATTTTGTCCGAGCAAGGTAATTGACTATACTTTATCAAAGCTTCCTAACCAAACGAGAGCTGCACTAGTCTGGCGGGGCAGACAAAGCGATTTCCTTGGAAAGAAGTTGAAAAATGGGACACGCAGGTCAGATGGGATATGAGTATCTCAGTGGACCCGGAGGGTGGGACACACACACACACACATTTTCATAACCGAGCACAGCGCATAAGTTTGGCACAAAGAGAACGGGGTGTAGATAAAGCAACTCCAACGAAGCGCATGTTAAAAATATATGCTCAGAAAATCACGATTAGCACACAAAACTGTTGTAAGATATCGTTCCAAAAACAGATCCACTTAACGGTTTAGCACAATCCCGCAGCAAAAACAATGTGTTTGCCAAAACATCCATACATTATTCATAATCTTCTCACACTAGCCACACCGCAATCCGGTAAAATGTAAATTGTGCTTACACCTACGGCGAAACAAGCGCTAGTTGCGGAGTGGCACACGAATCGTGTCAGTAATTGCTGCCAATTATTTCCCTCCGACACGGCCACGTCCACGGAACCCGAACCAGTTGGAAAGGTGATCGAATGAGTAAATTTCCGGCACAGCGCCGTTCGTGACGGGACGAAGAAAACACAACAGCACGGCACGGGGTGCGATAACATTAATCTTAATATCTTGCTTTTTAATGGTGCCAGCTTTCAAAAGTAAAGAAATTTATCAAAAAAAAAAAACACCTCATCCTCCACCATACTGGAGCTGGAAACGGACATCAAACACTTTCCGGCCCCTTGGTAGGCATGATGCACTCCGAATGCATGGGTGAGAGAGAGAGAGAGAGAGAGAGAGAGGGTTGGTTTGGCCGGTGCAAGTGGGGAACGGGACGCAGGAAATTTATGCACAAAACAAAGTGTAATTAACTTGTCAGGATGCATGAAGTTTAAATGCTACACCACTATCAGCGGCATCGATTCTGTCCGCTTTGGAAGCAGCTCTAAATTTGCAACACTGGGTGCGGCGCCGGTTCCGGCAACCGACCAAGCTTTAGTGTTTCTGACCGGTTCCGGCGCTTTCCGTGTGTGGCACCTCGTGTGTGCCTTGCACATTAACGTGCAATAAGCTTGCAGCGTAATGATTGCGCAGCGGCATGCAATTACTGTTTACATGAGCGGAATATTTGCTCGCTCGTGTGGTGTCTTAAAACTACTGTACCACAACACGATCACAGTGTTTAAGCGTAATGCCCTTATAATGCTAGCATGCAGGTGCTCAAGGAACCTGCAGTATTTAGAAAAGCGGATTTCAAATGATGGTAAACTGCATTGTACAATTAGTTTTGCTTCATCACTCAATTCGCGTATAATTTCGAACTAAGCAACGGTAGAACAATGTCTTCAAACATCTAAGGAGAATTATTCTTAAGGCCAGGGTACATGGCCCGAAAACTTGAAGCGAAAACAAAAAATCTGAAATCTTTGGGTCAAAACGTTCCCTGTTCATGTACCCGTGTTTTGGCTAGCGAAAATTGGCATGCGAAATCTGGTAAGCGAAAACTGGTAGGCGAAAACTGGTATTGTAAACAAACAATATGGTGCATCGGTGCAGTAATGTTGAAGATATTTTTCGAAAGTATTTAACGAAATAAATTGTTATAAATACTTTAGAGTCGATTAACTGGCTTTTTCACGTGTTTTTAAGATAAGAAAGGTTGGTCTCTTCTGTTGCATATATACCATTTGCAAACAAGCTGAAGTATCTCAGCGAAATTTTAAAAAGTATTGAAGAACAATTTTTCCTTGTCCAACGTTCCTTACGAACACGAGACACAATTTCCATGCTCTTGTTCGTATTATGCAATAATCCCCTAATAACTGAACTACAAATGCTATGTTTGAGAGTGCATGACAGCCACAATGTATATGTTGATAATATTACATTTAAATACTACGACGTTTATATCTTGCCAAAACTTTGGTATATTGCGGCTATATTCAAACCACTCAACTCGTAATTCAGCAAAACTACTTCCATTACAGCGAAAGTCTAAGAATTCCGATAGGGACACTAGGTGTTCCAAAAGACCAAGGAGAGTTATAAGAACTTCATTTATCCTCGATAAAGAGTAAAGAGTTGGCAAAGAAGGAAGTCCAAAGCGAAGGCAAACCTAACCAAAATAGCCGGAGTCGCCAACAGAGTGGCTTAAGCTTCGAAACGGGTCTGGAAACCCCTACTGGAATGATACAGACGCTCGCTGCAACCCGATATTCTCAAACGGAATCGAAATGGAATAACACGTACTGGAAAGACACAGACCCACCGAGTACATCCGGGATAAGGTGCCCATAAGGTGAAGGAAATGTCTCCCAGCCAATATGGATTGTAGCGTCACAATGATGAACTTCGAAAATGAATTGTAAACACTTAATTTTAAGCAATACGGCCTGGCCGTTACTACCGAACAAAAAACAAAAATCGTAAAGAGTTATTATTAAACAAACAAATTCAAGAAAAGGATTATCTATGTTTCGGGAAAAATTACATTGGGTGCAAAAACTATCTGCGAATCAATTAAGTTGTAGTCGAGGCCAATTATTAACCAACAAAGGTATGGACCGAACCCAATTCGAAACAAAAATTTATAAGGCCCGCAGGCATCCACTGCAATCTAAGAAACGGAACAAAATCCCTAAAGAAGGGAGGAATTATCTTAAAGAATATACACCGCTAAAGTTTGTCTGCCAGAAACCGAAACACGCACTATTAAAGCATGGCAAATTACGCCATAAGGAGACACTATTCTAAATGAACTCAGCAAACAGCAAGAGTTACGATGATTTTGGACAGATTGAAAATACAGAACACACATTTTTAAAATGTCCAGCAGTTTAAGATAATCGAAAAAAAAAATCATTGATATTACACAAAGAATGATAGGCATACAAAACATAAAGCTAGGCAACGAACTTTATCCTAAAATTGTTCGTAAAAGGTAAACAAAAATCTGCAACAATAATGCTAAATTGTTTAAATTATACAGATATCACGGAGAGCGACAAAACATGGACTGTTTGTGTAAAAAAATTATAAATAAGATAATGTAACAAGTGAACAGAATATGTATATTTTATTATAAAAAAAATGTTGATCACATCCTTCTGATGATGTTGCAAAAATGTATACTGTTAAAATAATAATACAACAAATCCGTACCCAATGCAAGTTAATTTCTCAAACGATTTAAGTGTTAAAAGCTGTTTTACTTCACTTCGCATTTTATCAAGCCGAAGTGCCTTTTCACCCAAATTCCTCCCAGGGGTTCGCACACATTTCATCAGGCGCCAACACATTCACCGTTGTCCCACTTTACTTACCCAACACACTGTCCGCACGCATCACGTCACAGCAACGATTGCCGAACGCAATTTTCCTCCTAGTGTACCGGACGCAGCTTTGCCCGATCGATGATTGACGTGTTGATGCAGCAGCTGGTCAGATCCATCCATCAACTCACCAATTCATGTCAAACACCATCCACCACTAAAAGGACACTCCAACGGTAGAACAGTGCAGATACTTTAACACGCCGAAAGTGCGTGCCCGCGCACACGTCCATTAACCACTGTAAACAGCAAGTGACCTGCAACGGTGACGAATGAGGGCGATTAAAACTGGGTGTGTGTGTGTGTGTGTGTGTTGCAGACAGCATGCAGCATATGTTAGCATCACTTGGAAATGGAAAACCAGGCATTATGGGTAACATTTAAAATGACAAAATTTGTAAACGAATTTCTCTAGTATAGTGTGGTTTATCAGTGGCAAAGTAAATGTGATGCTTGCTGGAATGCAAGGGACTGGGAAGCCATATTTGCATTCAAATCCGCTGAAATTGCGATAAGCGTACATGAAATCGAATTACACTTCAAGTCACCACTAGGCCTCATTTTATGCGACGTTCCCTAGTGACAAGCCATTCTAGCAGT
>KB672231.1:497014-544545 GCA_000349105.1 Anopheles epiroticus | reverse complement strand
ACGACCTAGCCACTCGCTCGTTTGCCCTGTCCCGCACGCTGGCTCTTTTTTTCCAGAATGAATCTGCGCGCTCAACTCGTTCGATCGTGCAACCGACAAGCCCGGATGGATGGCACACACACACATCGACTGATGACCGTAATTTTTCACAACAGCTTACAACAGTAATAATACAATTATTTTTTCGCATGGTTTTTTATCGCTATGACTCGGTTTGCTATCGCTGAACGGGTTAAATAAAGTTAGTGTAATTGGACGTATACGCACGGACTCGGACGACCCAGCTCGTAAAGTCTCTTAGGCCGTCCACATGGACGGAGGAGGCGTGGTAGGCCCAAGCTAAGGTGGGGAGATGGCGTTGAGGCGTCCGCCATCTAGGCCGGGATAACCGACTGGCAGACGACGGCGCGAGACCGTGAGCGGTTTCGGAGTTTGCTGCAGCAGGCGAAGACTGCGAAGCGGTTGTGGTGCCCGATAAGTAAGTAAATAAGTAATTGGACATAGGCCTACCACGCTGTATGTAAGGAATGCTTTAGGTTTCGTGGTATGGTTTGTTTAGAATGTGCGAGTGTATGTTGTTGCCATTTTAAACCATTTGTGAAGCAAAATAATGCTTCAATTTACCCCCACACTAAAAATTTACCAGCGCCCACTCGTGGGCGGTATGGACCTCTTTGGGAATCATTGTGTTAGACGATCTAGTTCGTTCTATTAAAAGAACTGAACGTGAATGGCACTTCTTCCGTGCTTTTTTCGTCCGTTCATTTTTTCGTTCACCGAACTGGTTCACCGGACGTTCTTCGTTTCAAAGTTCAAAAACGATCTACTCAATTTGCATTCTTTCCGCTTTATAAAAAATAAACTAACTGTTTAACTGCTTATCCTACAGCCGTGTTAAATCGTCTCTAGTTTTCGTTCATATCGTATCCTTTGTAGGATACAAATTTAATGTAACTATTAAAATCTAAAAAAATCCAATGGTTGAAGACACCGAAACAATTTTAAACCTCTATAAAAATGTTGTTAGATAAAATTTAAAAAAAATATACAAAAAAAAATAAAATGATTGCTTAGACAAATTGTCAAACCATTTTTTTATCTGGTTTTTTTTATTTTGTATTATATTTTATAGGCTAGACTATTACGTTACTTAAAGTTAGATACGCGTGGAATAATTGCCATTGATGCATAGGTGCGCATGAAACGGCATCGCAAACTGCGCTTTGCTACAAAGAGTACTGAAAGATCTACTCGAATATGGATTCACAAATGCAAACATCTGACTCGACTTTTCAACCTGTAGTATTTATTGCCGGGCCGGCTCGATGGTGCAGTGGTAACGACGTAGGGCTGTCAAAAGGCCCGCCGCTGGTTCGAATCTCATTCTAACCACTGCCGCCCCCCATATGTAGGATTGACTATCTTGGTATGGGTACACTAAATCACCCCCATACGCAGGATTAACAATCTTGATATGGATGGGTACACTTAGTCATAGAAAGAGCCAAGGCACATTAGTGCTCTGGTTAGCCCTTTATCCCACAAGGGTTGTTGTGCCACCCAAGAAAAAGAAGAAGAAATATTAATTGCCAGCAATTATTTACGCTTTAAAACTTGCAACAATCATCTTACACTGGGGCATGAAGTTCAAACATACTATTACCCCTGATAAAATTGTGTATTTGCGTAGGGGATTTTCTAATCTGTATATGTTGGAGTTGTCACGATGCGAAATTTTTCTTTTTGACCTAACGACCTACTAGGTTATAATAATAATTCACTATGCCTTATTCAAACCACATATTTTGATTTGAACGACGCAACATGTACTCCGTTCCTTTCAACGATGCAATTGCTTTTACGTGCCCTTACGAAGCACAACAAAATCAACTCCACCATTATATATATGCCCAAATAAAAGCACTGGAATCTTTGTAAACATCAAATGTAGTTTTGTCTAGTCTAACACTGAACGCATCGTTTAATAAGCAACTAGTTCAATTTAAGCTACGATTACATTCATTCCCACTTCTATCTAAAAGGCCGATTATTTAACATTTTTCTTTAGTTTTCAAATATGCCAAAGCAATCTTGCGCCGTCGTCTGCCAATCCATTATTTCGGCCTTTATGGCGGACGCCTCAACATCATCCTCCCACCTCAGCTTGGGTCTACCACACCCCCCCTGTACATGTGGACGGCCTAAGAGGACTTTACGAGCTGGGTCGTCCGAGTCCATGCGTATTAGTGATGTGAAAAAAAACGGTTCCGGAGCTTGAGTCGGCTCTGCCGGCAATGGTGATCACTCCATGTGAATCGCATGCCAAAAATTGCATGGAGTAAAGCATCCTTTATCTTAGTTCGGGGCCGATTCCGCAGCCGTTAGCTCGGAGCCGGCTACGGGCAAATATCGGAGCCGGTTCCGGAGCCGTTAATCCGGAGCCAGCTCCGGAACGCACATCAGTAATGCGTGTAACATGGCCAGCCCACCTGAACCGACGAGCATAATCTGCTGCACAACAGTAAGGTCAGTGTACAGCTCGTAAAGCTCGTCGAGCATCTTCCTCTCGAACGCGGCTAAGAGGGTTTCGTCAGTTTTGGACAGAGTCCATGTCTCAGAGGCATACGTGAGTACTGGAACTATATAGGAGCGATATAGTCCCAGCTTCAACAGATTTTGTAAGGTGAAATGCTTCCTCAGGCTATAGAATGACCGGCTGGCCACCAGCATCCGTGCGCGTAGAGCTACGCGTCTTATAGAGCTACGAGGTCCATGTGCAGTGTGGCTATGCCATCATCCAATTTCTTCATGGCCGCGGCTCTGTAGAGAGTGTATACGTTCGATGAGCCCAATTTTATGGTGGTCCGGGGGCATAGCGTGGGTCGGTGATCGTTAGGTCTGTTTCGAGAATTTCTGTTGCCTTTTGTCGTAGCCGCTTAGTACGTGCGGCAGGGTGACTGGTCCCGCGCCCACAACCCCAGTACCTTTGGAGGGCCTCGTGACGGGTTTCTTTAGCGTTGAACTGCCCCCCGACGTTCAGACATCCCAGTCTTCTGGAATGCCCACCCCCCTTCATTCTTAGCCATGAGCCGTCGTCCGCCAACGACGTCGACAGGTTGGACTTAGCCCCATGTTACCACCCTGCACGACGTGGACGTGTCGGAATAGGAGTTGATTGATATTTTCAGGAGGCTTCGGATCCCATCCCATTACAGGGCAAATTTGGAAACGTTGCGACATGTTTTTAAACAAGCGCACCCAACGTTCTGCAAGTGCAATTAATTCCTTATTTAAATCCTTCCTTACCTGTCAGTTTCTTCAAAGCTTCTCAACATTTCGATTTATTTTATTGCTGTATAGTAGAATTTCCAACAATTTTACTAAATTTTTGCTCTTTGATTTTCCCATAATGAAGTAGAGTTTTGTAAATGCTGTATATTTTATTAATACAAATCATTCTATTATAAGGCTACACAAATGTTTAGCCTTTTTATTTCTGTGTGTACAAACAGCATCGACACAACGTTCAGATACACGGTGTGGTCTCCATGCGCCTTTAGAAGCCCCTGTCTGTAAAATTCTGCTAAAGATACATATTAGTAGGTTTATCCGCAACACTTGATGTTAGCCATGTTTAATGCACCGTCGAACAGACGAATCGCTTGTACTTCGAAGGACTAAAATTCATAAATATTTCCGTCAGGATGCATTGCATTACATGGTCCTCAAATTTTTGTCCACCACGGGGTGATTGTATATTCGTACAGATTCCCGAACTTGGTGGCTTGAATTGCTTGGAGCTCGATCACATTTGTACAACAACAAAACGCTCATAATGAGTGTTTTAACTCTCCATTAACTTCGCGAATCAACACATAGGAATATTACGTACCGGGTACCTTCAGCTACTATATCAATTTCAAATGTGTATTTGCCTTATCATGATTATTTTGGATCACGGTATGTTTAGCTGGATTAATGGTGATTAGATCTTGTGTTCTAGAATCCGTAAAATAACAGTTGTTGTCCCAAACATTCCCCAAGGAAAATATTTCATTCATTGCTAAGAACAATCGAAAATAACAAATATCGTATTAAATTTCTTTCGCGCAACATCATCAAAGATTTGTTATGTTCTTGGTTCATATCACTTTAATGCAAATACGCAACACATTTTGGATAGTGCTAGAAAAGGGTATGCCATCAGCTGGTTACGTACGTACGCGATTCATCCAGAGCATCCGCGACACCCGCAGTGTACACACTCGACAACGCGGCCTTCCTCCAGCTTCGATTTCGGCACACGGCAGATACAGTTCGTACCGAAGTTGGTGTCTCTCGTTTGTATGCAGCGCAGACAGCAAAGGTTTTCATAGCCCGACTTTTTCCATTTCGCTATCAAGTTAGGGTCGGCAATCTTTTCCTTTAGACAGTAGTCGTACAACTCTCTGCTGATTGCTTTCCGGCGATAGAACAGGTCGTAGATGTAGCGTGACTTCTGGTGATGGATTTTAAAGATTGGCCACAATGATTCGGTAATTCGCTTTCCTTCGTGTGGCTCTGTTTCGGCTGCAAATGTAAGGGCGAAACAACGAGATCACATTAGGAGCGGACCGTTTGTGGACGATACAGACCGGCTTTCAGGCGCGTCTTTTGGGTGCATCCGTTGTTTACCACAAACTTTCCCTACCTTCTCGCATCTTTTGCTCCAGTTCTTCCAGCGTTGGCTCAATCAATTCCCATCCCTCGGGTGGTTGTTTTCTGCTTCTGCGAACCTTCGGCATCTTATTTCCAACGCAATACGGCTTATGTTTGGAGAGTAATTTGGGAAAACGGCGGCACTTTTACTTGGGACTGGGGTTGTTCAACACAAACAATAACAAGCAGGTAAACATTGACTGACTGCAAAATGACACATTCAGGCTGCGTCATGCGCGACACTATGACAGATATGTGTGATACGAAGTACGTGCCACAAATTCGTAACAAATATCGGGTTACAATCCCCAAATCTCATCAAATCTTTATTAAACAATAAAACTTTTGATGAGTTTCGATAGTTTTTGGCAAATTGATAAATTAAACAAGAACCAGCTTTTTTAAATCGCAGTTGCCATAATGCTTTATAGCACACCAGAAGAACTGTCACGCTTGTGTCAAACATACAACACGTTTATTTTGTTGTGGAAAATATCTTTCCTTTTGGTCGGTTTTCACCGACTGGTGGTGTGTTGCAGTACAGTTGTACGATAAATTCAATGTCATGGCTGCAAAAATGACCGATAATAAAAAACAAAAGAAGCTTGGCAAAAGCGATGCACCTGAGGTGGAAGGCAATGACATCGAAATAGGGTCACCGTCGATAAAGAACGAGAGTGATAATGCAGATATACAGAGTCTGTGCGAGGTACGTACGTATGTGCGCGGCGGAAGCACGAGTGGCACACAAAAGAAACGTTACAGGAATCGAGTTTATTGATGTATGATTGCTTAATTTTTTTCTGTGCAGCAAGGTCAGAAAGCTATTCTCACCGGGATGAAGGCGGCAAACGCGATGCCGTCTGGACGGTCGCGCGACCTATATGCAGCGCATCCAGAGTTCATCAAAATCATGGACACGCGAGCCAATCAAGTGCTGCATATAATATCGAACATTTTGCAGATGCAGGGAGTTAAGGGTAACATTCTGCAGTGAGTAGACGGGCCATGGCGATCGGCTGTGTAGGAAAATTTTGCGCTGATTCGGGTATCTCTTTGCAGACGCGATCCGGACGAACGGTTAGAAATGATTCACGACTTCAACGACAACATACTGGAGCGGATACACTCCAATCTGGATGAAATGGCAGGTATAAGAAAGACCGCCCCAACGGTGCTGGTACAATCGGAGGTACAGGTTCCGGTGGCACCACGCTACCAACTGAGCGGTGCCTGGAACGAAAAACAGGCAAGCAAACCACTCAAAGCCACCCTCATTACCGGAACCAACATCGCAAGGCCGCAGGTGAAGTTTAAGGTGCCGGTGGACAATTCCCGCTTGAACCCATTCGTGCCCAAGATAAGCGATAAACCGAACTCGCTGAAACCGTTGGCCGTGCTACCGGAGTATGACGAATCGGGCAACATCGTAAGCTATCTGCATCCGTACGAGCTAGAGCTGGATCGCTTTCAACCGGCGAAGCATGTGTTCAAACAAACGGAACCTCAAGAACCACTGCTGATAGAGCAAACGCCACTAATGTACGTCGACCAGGAATCTCAGTTGACGGAGCTGCTGCGGGAGCTAAAAGCTGCAAAAGAGATTGCAATCGATCTCGAACACCATTCGTACCGTAGCTACCAAGGCTTCACTTGTCTGATGCAGTTGTCTACGCGTACGAAGGACTACATCGTGGATGCGCTTGCATTGCGTGACGAACTTCACGTGCTGAACGAGGTATTTACCGACCCGAAGAAGCTGAAGGTTCTGCACGGTTCGGCCAGCGACGTTGAATGGTTGCAACGCGATCTAGGACTGTACCTGGTTAACATGTTCGATACCGGCGAGGCTGCCCGAGTACTGCAATTATCCCGCATTGGGTTGCAGTTTCTACTGAAGCACTACTGCAACATCGGTACGGACAAAGCGTTCCAGCTGGCAGACTGGCGCATTCGCCCCATACCGGACAACTTTATCGAGTACGCGCGGAAGGATACCCACTATCTGCTCTACATTTACGATCGCATGAAGAACGAACTGCTGGAGAAGGGTGAAGGCTTGCTGCAAACCGTGTACGACAAATCTACGTTTCTGTGCAAGCAACGCTATCAGAAACCAGTGATGGACGAGGACAAAATGATGAACATCTATCGTCGCTCGCGGTACGTCTTTGACCATCGGCAGATGTACGCATTCCGAGAGATTCTATACTGGCGCGACCACCTGGCCCGCATGGAGGACGAATCGCCCGGGTACGTACTGCCACAGCATATGGTACTGGACATTGCTTCCAAGTTGCCGCGCGAGATGCAAGGCATCATAGCTTGCTGTACGCCGGTTCCATCGCTCGTACGGCAGCATCTGCATGCGCTGCACCAGATCATACTGAAGGCTCGCGAGCTGCCCCCGATCGCCGGTGGCGATCCAGCGAAAACGAACGAGCAGCACGCGGCCACACGGTACAAGATGCAATCGGTGTTTGATTTTGACAACCCGCTGGTGTGTCCGCATGACGATGCTGGGCACGGTACGGATTTCGCTGAGGCTACCAATCATCCGACACTGCTGGGAGATTTGACCAATACGTTAAACGCGGGTGTGCAAATGCCAGCAGTTAAGTCGAGTCTGCTGAAAGATATCCCAGATATGGGTGTGTTAGCTGCACCGAAGATCGTAAGTACTATTGTTTCGTTTTTCTCATAGAAATTTGTGAATACATAATTTTTATTTGTCCTATTGCTAGCGAACCATCGATACTCGCGGTCGGGTAGGGCTGAATGAGTGCGTCGTGAGTAAAGAAAGGCTCACAAAACTCCTGTCACTGCACACCAACCAGTTGGTACGTATGATATCAAACAAAACCCAATGATGCATTACTGATGACCGTGTCTATTCTTCGGTTTCCTTTTCAGGACGGTCAATCCGAAAACGAGAATCATATGAGCAAATACGAGCGGAACAAGTTCAATACTCCGTTTGAACGGTATCTGGAGACTTGCCGTTTGCGGCAGCTAAAGGAGCGCAATGATGAAGCCATTCAAAAGCAGACACAATCATCCGTTGTTAAACAAGCTTCCGAAGTTTCGAATGAGCTGGCAAGAACGGCTCCTACCGACGCTGTTGCTCTTCCATCGCAACAGCAACTGCCGATCCCGGTCGCGGTGAAGGAAGAAAAGCCCCACGAGCTGTTGACACAAAATCAGCTCAAACGGCTCGAAGAAGCAAAGGCACGCAAAGCGGTAGCGGCAGGTGAAAAGCTTTGCTTTAACGGAACGACCATAATCGACAGGCCTGCCAATCCAAATCAAATGGGACAGGGTAAGCGGAAATCCTTCCCGCTGGAAATTAACGTAAGTAGCAGCTCGGACGCTATTGAGCAGGATCTAGCGGGATCTGCGAATGGAAGCGACGGAGTACAGAAACAAAAGCTACACATGGAACCGTACAAGGATCAGTCGAAGCCGAACGAAGCACACAACGACAGTGCTAACTGGACGGCAAAGCCGGCGAAATCTAAAAAGGCTAAACAACAACGTCGCAACATGATGAAATCGTCCATCGGGCAGGGAGCGCGTCAATCGTCCAACAAACCGGTCGTACCGTTCGACTACAACAGTGTCGACTTTAGCCGATTCCAGGGTGGCTCTAAACCGCTCCCACCACCACGCAAAGGTAAGCGTGGTGGTGGTGGCGGCGGCGGTGGCAGCTTTATGCTAGCGGACGATGCTGGCCAGGGTAGTAGTAACGGCAATAGGAAGATACATCCGAACAGTCGGATAGCTAAAAACATTAAGAAAACGCAGCAAATGTTTAACTTTAGCAGCAGCGGTGGCAATAGTGCCACAAAGCGGAAATAGCGTACACACGGTGTAGGCAAAGGACAGACCCGTTCCGGTTCGGCGAGTAGACAATACGATAAACTAATTGTGTAAAGAAATAAAACAGAAGATTCTGTAACTCTTTATAGCTCTTGCTTGGGGTTCGTAGAAACGTACATGGAATAAATTTTGCGGCTCAACTCCGGACCGACGCGTCGATTCGAGGTCGTTATCGGTCCACCCGCCCGGCGAATTGAAATATTAGCCAGTACGGTTGGTCCGTCCGCCTGGCCGGCAGCGCGGAATGCTTCTAGCAGCGAATTGAGCGTCGGATACACGCTCATAATCGCTTCCGCTATCTCTAACGTCACCGAGGGAATCTTGATCAGTTGCGCCTGGTAGAGCTGCTGCAAACCGGCCGTACCTTCCACCCGGACGCATCCTTTCTTCTCGTTGCCAAGGTAAACCTGGTCGCTGCTATACATTTCCATCTGCTGCTGCTTATACGGTCGCTCGGCAATTGCACGTGCTAGCTGGGAAACGAAGTTTGCCACCTGCTCGTCCGTTTCCAGCAGCTGGTGGGAGATGTCTTCGTACAGCTGCACCTCTGTTAGCGCCTGTTCTGTCTCACGGCGTCCCACACAACCCCGATGCACACGACAGTACGCTACCAAACCGAACACGATCAGGCTTAACCGGCGACCTGGCAGCGCTTCCTTGACGCTGCGTACAGCCGCCAGCAGTTGATGGTTTCGAACGTACGCAACTAATGTGCCACCATCGAGCAAATGGATGGTAAACGGTTCGACTGTGGTGCTATCCGTCATTCCTCCGGATGTGGTAAGCTTCGGCGGAAGGGTACGGTAGAACGTTATGGTTGTGGGGACGGACTGGGGGGTCAGTTCGTATTTGCATCCCAGCTCGGTTAGCTTCGGCAGTATCTGGGCACCGTGTGGTTCCCGCAGAAAGTCCGGATCGATAACGACGTGCAGGAATTTGTTGCAGTGTCCCGGTTTAAGGTTCCGTTTCTCTTCCAGCTGATGCTGCAGCTTCAGCCGGTCCGGATTCGAAAGGGGAAACATCATCGGTATTGTTCGTTCTGATTTCGCATTAACACGGTGATTGGATGATTTTACAGCAAATTGTATCTAAAAACGAGAAATAAAAGCTTGTAATTACCGTAATCCACTCGGCATGGGGAATATTCGCAGTACCTTTACCTTTACATAGATTTACACAGGTGCTACCTTTTTTAGTAAAAATATTTCAAAATACACAATATTAAGTAAGATTTCCTCAAGAAGCCCCAGTTATTTGGGACGCCACAGGGCGCACGCCTGCCTTAAGAAAGGTAATCAAAACAAAACACATACACCGCTTCACTGTGTGCGTGCAATATCGTGAATAGACACGATTGATACAGCATCATGCTAAAGCAAAACAATTCACCGACTGTCTCTTTCTCTCTCTTTCTCGATAGATAGCTTTTCTTTCCGCCGCACGACAGTCGTTCTTGTATGAGTGTGTGTGCGTGTGCCGGATGGAACGGAACGGAAAAGAACCGGAACTACCCACTGGCTACTAGGATTGCGAGGGGTTGAAGATTCACGGTGGCGCGCATCACGTCGGCCGAAGCGAGAAGGACAAATCAGTGCATCCCCTAATGCTAAAATGGCGTCTCTCGGAGTTCGTCAGAGTGGTTTTCACAAGCCGCAGTAGCGGGAGGGTGGTCGTGGTAGGTGTTGTGCAATAGCCGAACGCACGTTCGGGGTTACGGATACACACGGAGCGAGAACGTCATTTGAATACAAACGCGGGACGGTGATGCATCGTCTGCCGTGCTGCTGCTGGTCGTCGTTGCCGTCGTCGTACTGGCGAACGTGTCACAGTGCTTAAGGTGGGATGTGTGAATAGTCGTGTGGTTTTGGGTACTTTCCCGAGTTTCGTGAATTAACGTTTCGTGCATTTCGCTGTGTGGCGTAGTTGCAGAAAGTAAATAGTAGACTAAAAGTGTGTTTGTGGTCAACTAAATGGGAAGCTCCACACAAAGAAGCCCACTGGGCTGAGGGTCCGTGTTCTATTTGCATCGTTCTTTCTCTCACTCTCCCTTCCTTCTTTCTACTCTCGGTGAGGAGACCTTTTATTGGGGTCGAAAAGGTTCATGATCGATAAAATCGATGGCGCGAGTAGTAGCGGTCGTAGCGTGAGTAAGTGACATTTCGTAACCATCGACGAGTTAGTTAGTCTCGGGTTGCTTTGTGACGGTGCCCCGCTGGTAGAGGGTCATGCCTGTTCGCCCCCCACACTCTCCCCTTTGTTGATATTTCGGATGACTCCTCAAAAAGAGGACAGAATAGTGGTCGTGTTCGAGAAGCAGCGAGAGGAACACAAACCTTAGTTAGTCTGAGCTTCAATATTCCGAAAAGGGCATCAAAGCCCTTTACCTTAGGTTCCTACGATACAATCGTTAACCCACAGAGAGCGCGAGAAAGGGGGAGAGAGAGAGAGAGAGAGAGAGTCTGTGCGATAGCAACCCTTCAGAAGGGATGGTCACAGCAGGCTGCCATGGCAGCGGGAGTGAGATGGTCGACCGGATTAAAAGATTCACCACCCCCGTCGCGTGCGAAAGTGTTCACCCCAAAACTAAGCAGCAGAGAGCGTGCCTGTGTGTGGGCTTCTCTGTTGGTGTGCGTCATAGTGTGCGTGCGTTACAGCCTGTTACAGAGGATGAAGGATGAGGCTTACATTTCGAAGGGATCTTTGAACCTTTGACCTCAGTAGAGCAGTATCCGCGCGCTGTGGGCTGCGTGAGTGTGTGGGAGGGAAGGTGCACGTGTGTTGGTGTGTTTATCAGGACAGGGCAAGCGAATGGGGTTGCACGCTTTGTGCAAAATACACGCCTTGGGTCGTGCGCATCACTCGTCTCGTCCGAGGGTTTGCGTCTTTGTGACTCCTGCCCGCGTCTATCCGCCCTGGTGTGGTGTGGTGTATGGTGTCAGTTAGCAGTTCAGATCTCGGGCGCCCTCCGTCACAGCCGCAAGTAGGGTGCTGCGACCTGCGAAGAGTATACCCTCTCGTCACACTACTATTTACACGATTATTGATTTTCCACGGCGGTGGCGGTCTACGGTGCACAGGAACCTTCGAACTCGCGGGAAGACGTGCGGATAGTGTTAATTGTGAAGACGTTGGAAGAGAGAGAACGAGCGCGCGCGCGCCCTTGTATTGTGGTCTCAAGTCTGACAGTGTCTCAAACGTTTGCTTCCACGTTGCTTCTGCTTACAGCATCTCCAACGATCCGACCGCCCCAACCCGGCGTCGGGAGTCTTCTAGTCACATGAACTAAGGGCCAGTGGTAGGAGAACGGGTTGAGTGAGGTGCGTGCTTTGCATGCATTTTTACTACTCGTAACTACGAAAACACGAAGAATCATGAGTCAAACCGCCACCGGACTGGCGCAGCAGTTCTGCGTACGCTGGAACAGTCACCTGGGCAGCCTGGGCGCAGCCTTTCCACAGGTACGTAAATCATAACCGTAACAAGTGGGTACTTTCCATTCTTGACGAAACACTACGGATTTCAAACTTTACCTTCAAGCTTGGGACCCCAAAACAACCCCCCCAACCGTCTAGGGCAAGCCTGAGTGTTACGTTGGTGCGATTCGTGCGTTATCTTTGTTCCCCATCGCATTTGTTTCTTCCATCCCTTATCCAACATTACTATCACCACTACCAGCGTAGGCTTCGCCACCCGAGAGCAGTTGTGTGTTGTAACCACGCCACCCGAGAGCAGTTGTCAATGGTAACCAACATCCCCTGCACGCACGTTGCTTGATTGCGCGCCTGTGTGTGAGATTGTGTTGCTAAAGGATGCTAAAACGAAGTATGATGGAGGGTTGGGGAAGCGAATAGGCAAGAAGCGTGGGCCTCCCCTCACCGCTCATTGCCGTGGCTGTGCGGTTTCCCTGTCGCGTTTCCCAGAGTCTACTCCGAGGCCCAATTTGCGCTGGTGTAGTAATAAGTACGTCAAACAAATGATGCACAAGGAGAGTGGCGAGACACGGGCCGGGAGGATGCTATGTGCGGATGTGACAGCAGCCGGCCCTCAAGCATTGTGCACGGACCGCAAGCACCATCATCACCATCTTCGGGAGGGTTGCGTTCAGCGCAAAGTGCATTACCGTTTCGGAGGGTTCCGGCACTTTTTTCTGTAAAGGGCTGCTCTCTAACGCACACACACTCAGGCATACAAATTTGGCCTTTTCCCTTGGTTCGATCCCTGTTTGTATCTCGTTTTGGCACATCGTAGCAAATGGAGAAGAAGGTCTGCACACGACAGCAGCAGCATCATCATCCCCTTGGCGTGCCTTACTCGGAGTTGTGTCGTTAGATTTGTGTGGTCCATTTGTGCGACACGCGCTTTGATAAAACGCCCTAGGGTTCTGCTGAAACGTGATCATGCGCCGCTCTTCGCTTGCATGCGCTGCCGCCCGTTCTTGCTCGCTGGCAACCCTCCCCTATCTTTTCCATGGGCTTCTGCGATGCGTTGTGGTGTAATCTTGACCGGGTTTTAGGGTCGTCCGCTGTATCAGCTAACCACTTGCAGAACACAGTAGACGATGAGTTCAAGAGAGAAAGAGAGATAGATGATAAAAGAGAATTGTAAAGCAGTGCTTAAGGTGCTGGAAAGGGAAAGAAGATTTAAAAACTACGGAGCGCATCCAAGGGTCGCATAGGTTCGACCGGAGGGCACAAAGGAGTGGGTAAGGACTTTGGGATTAATAAAAGGATTTTTGTTGAAATTAGTTTTTTTTTTTTTGGGGTTCCCTCCCATAGGCAATAGTGAATGGGCATGTCCTCGTTTAATTCCTCCTTCCTAATACGGGCGACAGCTTGTTTGCTAGGAACCCCTTCGGAACTTCGTTTGCAGCAGGGGCGTTTCGGATGTGTAGGGGTAAACGGAAATTTGAAGACTTCTTCCTTTTTTTGGTGGGTTGCGCCTGATGCTACCTCGTCTAGTGTAAAGGGCATTATTTGAGTCTGCGCTCAGTAAGTCTGCCCTTCTGTTGCAACTGTTCACTGTAACGTTGCCCCGGTCTGGGGTCATCGAACGTTCCAGGAATGATAATTACCATCCTTTCAAGCGAATGTAAGAGCAGGGTCCCTTAGCAATGGAAGAAGCCATAAAGAGGGAATCCGTTTAAATCGCAGTCCCTTATGTTGTAAGAAAGTTATTCTCATATGTGTTATAATTTTTGTTTGACTGAGTTTAAAATTTATGAAAATTTGTGTTTACCAAAACTTTGATATGCGAGTTAATTTAAGCGAACCATGGCTCACATCTACTCAAAATTCTAAGAAAAAAACTTTACAAGAGACTCCCAAAAAAATTGGTTGACAATTAGCAGAAGAGTTTCAATTGCACATTAAAAAGTATAGGTTTCATTAAAAAGTATAGGCTATCTATAATATACGTTTTTTGCTTTGAATTGTAATTTGTTGTAATGAATTTAATAATTAAAATACGTCTTATCCAAAAGCAAAAATATAATTTATTATGCGTTTAATATTCTTTCTTTTTTCTAGTTACTAGCCGGCCAAAGGTTCGTCGATGTAACGCTGGCATGCGAGGGCCACCAGGTTCACTGTCACCGTTTGGTGCTGGCCGCCTGCTCCACCTACTTTGAGAATCTTCTTGGCGAAAATCCCTGCAAGCATCCGATCATCATCCTGCCGCGCGACATTAAGCTATGGGCGATACAGGCGCTGGTGGATTTTATGTACAAAGGAGAAGTGAACGTATCTCAGGCCGGACTGCCAGATCTGATGAAGTGTGCGGAAATTTTAAAAATCCGTGGTTTGTGCGGGTCGGATGCGGCCCTAAACCTGAACCAGGTGCATAGTCCACCGGGCAGTGGTAATCAGTACCAGCAGCAACAACATCACAGCAGTGCCAATAGCAACCAGCAGCAACAACATCACAGCAGTGCCAATAGCAACGATGCCGGAGAGACGATCGACCATGGACGGACATCGGATGGACCGTTCACCGGAAGGCATGGTAGTGGTCAAATTCAAAGTATGTTAATTTCTGGTACGACTGCAATGATATTTCTTTATGTTATTTTTAACGACCTTTTAATATAATTTTAAGGCGCAAGATTGCAGCAAACCAATGCATCCAGTGGACCAAAGAGGCAGCTTTTGAACAGCTTAAACCTGCAGCCCATTGATGGAAGCAGCCATCAGCAGCAGAACGATGATGGAACTCACAGTGATAACGGGGAAAGTGGCAATGAAATTTGCATTAAAACGGAAGATTTAGTCATCGGTAAGATGAGAAAGGAGACAAATGAATGTTTCAAAAGTAAACTAATTTTAAATCATTCATTTCGTTTTAGATGAAGATGACACAGGCAGCAGACAATGTGGAGATGATGACGAGCTTGCGATGGATAGTAACGACAAAAGCACTTCAGGTAAGCGAAATCAAGATAAGAGAACTGTGAATACAGAACTATCCTGATGATTCGAACATTAGAAAACATAAAAATGCGTAACTAACGCATCAGTCACCAAATCTTTCAACAAACGCTTTTCAATTCAACAATTTAAAAATACTGTAGAATATTGGGAAATGGTGATATGATTTGCCATATTATTTATACCTTGTATCGCGATCAATGATAAACAGTTGTTCCATTAAAATCATTTGTGGAATTAATGTTGAAATTTAAGTTTTTTGTCACCTGCATGGAGGTGCCTGGTCGTTGTCGATAAAGCACGAACGTCGTTGTCGTCAGACGAATGAAACAAGAATTCCATACAGTTTGAAACCATTTAAATTGTGCGAATCTTGGCCCCTTTGTATAGCCAGCGTGCCATGTTGTTCTACCATTCTCATCTTTCCTTTCATTACAACATTGTTCGCCATCATCGCTTTCGCTTTGTATCTTCCTCCTTCTTTCTCTTTCTCCTTTTTCTCGCAGTCTCATTTGGTAAATGATAGATAGAAACATACATTCTTATTAAAATATTTATCATAACCTCTGTTTGTGTGTTTGTGTGTGCCTACTTGCAGACGCGATTCGCTGCGAGCAGTACCTCGGCGTTCATCCAATGGATGCGGAGGCTCGAGTGAACGATCGGGTTGGAAGTGATTCGTTACGGGACCGAATGGAGGAAGAGATGGAGGTGGGAGAAAAGATGATCGATGATGGAGGCATGGTAATGCAAAAATCAGAACCAAATCACCCCAATCGGCACCAATTCGTTCCGGACGAATACGACAATTTTGCGAACGCAAACGAAGATGGTGACGTTGATGATAATGATCTGATGGAGGTGAGAGAGGAAACGGAAGCGGCCACGCAGGAAGCTGCAAATAGGAAACAACGAAAATTAATTCCATCCGGGCAGCATTCCACTCACAGCAACGAACTGCTAGCACCCGCCAGTAGTTCAACATCCACTACCGCTTCCTCCCTGTCTAATTCCTCTGCGTTCAGTGCCAATAATACGGGCAAATCGCAATTGCAATCGAAAGCAAACGGTGGATCGCGAGCGATCGGCTCTGTGCCTTCGCTTTCTTCCATAAACACCACCGTGCGATCGGTGCCCAGTGGTTCCCGAGGCTCGATACGGGTGAAATCGATTGAAAATCTCTTCGAAAACTATCAAGCCAAACAATCACCAAAGTCTTCCCGTGACAAGCGAAAGATCACGCCCCATCCCTCTTCGGTGGTGGTGCTGGGCTGTAGCGGTGCCAACATCAGTGAAAACGATAGTGCCAGTGAACATTCTTCGTCGTTGATATACAACCGAAATGAGTTGGATGCGTACGTAAAGCAGCAACGAATGCCAAAGACCACCGGCGAGCGTCAGCCGGATGGTGTCGGAGATGAAACAAACGCTTCTACGGTGAGCGATGGTGACGGGTACGAGAACATCATCTGTTCACCCAACTTCCCACAGCTGAACGAGGTTGGTGCCGGTGGGTATAAGGCGGAAGAGGACGACGAAGATGAAGAGTATGGGGACGAGTACGCTATACAGCTGCTAGCGGAAGAGATCGACAGCAGCATGCTAGCAAACGGTGGAGGAGAGAGTGAAGGAGACGAAATTCTGTACAAACCACCGGCCTTGATGGCCCTCGGCAGTGCAAAGGGAACGCATTCCGGTAAGGCAGCTGGAATTCGATCGTACGGGACGGGTGGTCCTACCTCGACGTTGACGATTCGCAAACTTGAACGGCAAGCCCGTGGAAGTGTGAACGTACCGCAAACGAACAGCTTAACGCGCACTGTTAACCGTCGACCCCGGCTAACTGGCCGCTCAAAGGACGCGCTCCATCAGTTGCTAAACTCAAACGGAGCGCCTCCACCGGTTCCCTTCACTCTGCGCAATCCGCGCGGCAATCAACCGCGCACATACAACACTGAAGCCTTATGGGCAGCACTGATGGACGTGAAGGCGGGTGAAAGCATCTACCGGTAAGCATATTGCTCTGCTTTTTTTAATACTCTAAGCAACTATAACCCATGTTTTTGTTCCTCTTTTCCCGCACGCCTTTGAGCAGCGCATCACAAATGCACAAAGTTCCTCGCAAAACGCTACGGAATTGGATGAAACGGTGGGACATCAAGTCCGCCTATCCGATGCCGAGGCAATTGAAAGAGGCAGCCGAAAAGAAGCGCATCATCAAAGAACTGACCAGCCAAATACAATAGCAGGAGCAGCCTGTGCAGCAACGGGTGTTACAGGCAGCTCAGTTCCCGGTGCAACAAACGTTAACCTCTACGCCCGACGACAGTACAGCACCGTTCGGCTTCCACTGTGCGAATGGTACCGCCGATGTTACCGGTATCATTCCGCTGCCCGCTACAATTACAGCAGCAACAGCATCCGGCGTTCCAATTGTTGCCAACACAACTATGCCAATAATATGGGGATAAGCAAAAGGGAAGGGAATATTAAATCAACCAAAAAAACCAAAAGAAACTAAAAGCCAACTTAAAACTAACACACACAAATGCCAACGCCGCAGTGAACGAAGAAAGCAAACCTTAAAGATATATATATATACACATTTAGGAGGATATATTATATGTACGTGTTTAACATCAGGAAAATGTTACGCACGCTGTAATGTGCTAAAAGACATTGCAAATTGCAAAACGGGGGAAGAAAATATTGTTTGCCAAGAGTTGAGGTAAGCGTTGAGGTAACGATAGGAAAAGCATCCAGGGAAATAGGAGAATAGTAAGAGTATATTATATACATAGATTATACATACACTTTATTTAATTTTACAATAATGTTGCTGACTAGCGAATAGCGAATCATTGCAAATTGTTCCACCTATCATCTCACACTCTCGGAGAAGAATGCTGAATCAATGTACGAGCGGGAAGCAAAGGAGAAGTATAGAGCGTATAGAGCGACTGTTTTTTTTCGTAACACGGGCAGCAACACTCCATTTACCTTATTGAAGTTTTATCAATTTATGCCAAACTCCTGTAAGCAAATCCAATCCAAACTGAAACGTTCTAAAATTACAACGGTTTTTCGTTTCCAACATCTCACAGCATTGATTGAAAATTATACATAAAAGTTACAGGTTTTTTTCCAAAACTACTTTGTTACAACTCCGTCACTCTGAGCGAATGTATTGGATTTTGTAGTTCTGTGAGAGTATATATACTAGTAACGGCCAAAGTAGTTGAAAAACGAAGTTAGAATAGGATAGGGACGGTCATGTCCATAAGTAACATACAACTCGAAAAGTCATTCATTCACTCAAAATTCGTTTGATTTTAAACAAATGGAAGATAGAGTGAAGGTTTCTAGTCAGTGTTTGACTCTCGCTCCGGAGCCAGACGTTATTCTATCGTTTTGTTGTGCTTAGTTTAACGTTGATGAAAGTATAACTTTGAGTGCTTAATGTTTTATTAGTATTTTTGTTTGTTGCTTTTTGTTTATCTATTTGTTTTTTTATGTTTTTACAAAATAAAATCAGAGACAATGTATGTGGAAAGAAGTACCGCGTAGGACGTAAGCATACACGCATAAGTATTTGATTCGAATGTGATGGACTTTAACGGATGTGAGCAGCTTTTTCTTTAATTAGTTAGTTCCTTGATTGTATTCTCTCACACAAAGTTTATTTTGTTAATTGGAAAAATCACTTCATCATATTTTCCTTATTTCAAATGTTACTTTTTTGTATTGTGTGAAAGGGAAAGTTTATATTTATATAAAAATTAGTCACCTTAAATTATTAACCCGAAAACGGAAGCGAGTCGAAAGTCATCCAGAATTTTAAAAACGAAACACAACCGGCAAAACATGTTAGAAAGGTAGGGATTTTAATTGTGACGTCGTACTTATAAGGTAATAGGTGTGTGAGGATAAATTTAGTTTTGTGCTCGTGTGTACCACCAATCCATTAAGTAAGGCAAGTGTTCCAGAAAGGGGTTTTATTATTGGTCTCATTACATCCTATCTACACAGGGCCCTGGGGGGAGCGTGATGATGGCTTCACCTATCCACAAGGATGCAAGGATATATGTGATGGCAGGAAATGTGGTGAAGAACGAAGTGTAGAGTGAATTCCCTTCTATATTTTTTCCAAACAAGAGGGTCAGTCTTAATGAAAACGTCTTGCAATGCAGACAGATGGAACTTATGACAGGATATACCGAATATAGTGTGCATTCACACACATACACACAGACACTAACATACCCATACAACCCAGACAAAGCAAAATTGCCAGTAAAATATTTATAAGAACTGAGAGACATGGGCTTTACGGATCAATAATGATGACATATCGATAGTATTTGTTTCTACCGATCGCTTCAATTTTAAATCACAATAAAGCTTTTGGTTGTACTTTTACAGATTTACCAGCAGAATTTCCTTTGGCCAATGTAACGTGCGAGTACGACCTGAACACGGAACACCCAGTACCACAAGATAGCGGCACGGTCGGTCGCCGTGTGCGCCGTTCGGAGGAGATACTTCGACAGGCGGCAGAATACGTGTCGCGCGGTGAAACGTTCCAAAACGTAAGCCTCAAGTTTGACATTCCGATTTCTACTATTCGGTAAGTAGTGGTCGGTTGAAAAGTTGTTTTTTTTATTTACCCGATCTAAAAATTGTCCTTAAACTCTTTAATCCATAGTTTCTACATGGCGCGTAAAGGTATACTGCCGCGCAGAAAGCGTGGCCGAACGGCCATGTTTCCGTGCAGTATATCAAACCGTCAGCAACAGCAACAGTTGGCCACCATAGACGCGGTGACGTCGACACCCGTTTCAACCTTCATCCCGCCGCCAAACCTGATCGATCAACAACAGCAACAGCAGTACCGGCAGCAGCTTAATGAAAACATGAGCATAGCCGACACGTTATCTGCAGCGGCCAAAATGGTGGATCCTTCGCATGGCGAGGAAAAACCGCCTGACGAAACGCGTGGTGGAAGCCGTTCTCCTTCACCTTCCGGTCCACCGTTTCACTTTGCTAACTACAAGCTACCCGATCTGCGGCCCGATCTATTGTAAGCTTTCACCTTCACTTTCCCCGAGTACCTCTAACCTCTGACCTCCCCGCTACTTAGACGACGATCTCGATAGTCAATCACGGCGTAAATATTGCTGCACGTAGAAAGCGAAACTATATTTACAGACATTTTTTTTGCTTTCAAATAGGGTTGGAAAGAGAATCTGCATACACACGTGAACCAACTCCATATCTCAGATGGTCTATTTTGTCTAGCAATGGATTCAGACTAACTTTCAATCGTTGTGGTGTAAAGCTCTCAGTAGAATGTCATATTTGCAAATTCCCACCACGTAGAAGATGTAATATGCTTGTAAAAATATTTCTCGCAAGATGTATTGATCGTACCAATTGTAGTGTTGTTTTACATTTTAATTGAGAAACGGTGTTCTCACCTTGCTGGTTAATCTATTTACTAATTTTACATCCCTTACTAAGGAGCGTTCGCCTCTGTCCGCAATGCATTCGATTGCATCTTTTTGTGGTAAATTTGTTCCTCCAGCTTTGCGCAAGCCTGTTCAATTTCGTAATTTTTCGACACCAGCATTACCCATTGCGCTTCCAGCGAGCGTAGCTTCTCTCCGCCTTGCGTTTGTTTTGTTTTGCGCGCCCAGTTCACGTCCTGTATCTCCTTCTTTACCTCCGCCAGCCGGGCCTGACATTTGGCCTGCATCGTGACCAACGTTTCGAGGTAGGATTTCCACATTTCACAACCATATTCGGTCATCAGCTCCAGATTCATGGCCCTCACTGCCTGATGCTCTAGCTGAGCCATCGAATTATCCACACTTTCCCCCCACGCTGACACTTCGTTCATCTTGCCGGCGGGTGGCGGTGGCAGTTCGTAGCGCTTCATGCTGAGTGGTTCCATCGGCAGCCGATTCTGGATGCGCTCGAATTCTGCCGCCATCAGTTCGGTTTCAAACGCGGTCGTGTTAAGGGCGGGCAGATGTTCGAGATAGTTTTTCGTTGGCCGATAGCGGCGGCATTCTTCCTCCACCATGGCGATAGCCTGAAGGAAAGGGAAGGGAACGATGAGTCTCAATGGTTTTACGGTGTATGTTGCAAGCATTTCTTACCGCTTCTCGTACTCCCGGATCGTCATAACCTAGATCGATGTAGGGTAGTGCATCGACCAAAACTTCACCAGCCATTTTTAGAAGAAAAGTGATAGAATTGCAGAGCGCTCAGGAAACGGTAATTATTTTGGCTTGTTTGTTATTTCCACTGTTTGACAACAACTCATCTGACAGTTCGCGCGCGTGTGTATGCGTGAAAAGGCTTTCCGCTCAACTTGTTGAATAGGCCTTTTCTAAGAAATTGCGATCACGATACAAATTGCTTCGTGGAAAAGGAGAAAATATGCATGTTAAACATGATTTTTGTACATTAATATGATTCGGATCATATGTGTTATTCATACAACTGCGCTTATCACACAACAAAGCCTAGAAAAACGTAAATTCATTTCCTCAGTTGTTTGGCAATTCCACTGAACGATGGTAACGTCAATGTGACAACTGTCACTGAAAGCCGGATCGGGGTGCTTCCGCTTTGAGTAGTTCTTTTTCTGTCCCCCGTGGCATGGTGGACGTGCTTTATCCGAGCAGCCCGCAAAAATTGTGAAGAATCGGGAGTAAACTTGTGCTAAAATGGTAAGTGTGAACGGTTAACGGTGCATCGACGCTTCGGCAACCGAAATGAATAGGATTTACAGGCGACGGAAGGACCGGAGAGCCGAAAATTGCGTGTTTGGGTTGATGTGATGAGCATGGTTGGTGCCGGAATGAAAGCGGTGCGTGTGTGGTGAATGGAACTGAAAACGAGCATGATGTTGCTGTACTGTTTAAAGCGCAACAGATATAAAATGGATTAAAGAACAATAGAAGTTGGTGCACTGGGGACGATTCATGAACTATTGCAGAACTTTAGAAAAATTGAGCATTGGTGTCTGTCTCACAGCCTACTCTACCTGTCATTCTGCCTCCGGGTGAATATGCCGGAAACGTGCGATTGCGTGTGGTGAAGTGCGGCGTTGCGCGAAGGATTGTTTACCCTTGTTCCTGTAATTCAGAGTGCTGGCCGGTGCTCTGTTATCGGATCAATTCAACGATTGGTCCTGTACAAGGGGAAGATGTGTAGTGTTGGTGGTTTCTGTCAAATTGCCTGCTAATAATGCTGTTATGCGTGTGTGTTTGTCTTTTCAGAGTTTGAAGGCAGCGCGCCCGTTGGTCAGTGTGTACACTGACAAAAATGAGGCGGTAAAGGATAAGGGAATCGCCCTGCCGGCGGTTTTCAAGGCCCCGATCCGCCCGGATGTTGTGAGCGAGGTTTCTCAGCTGCTGCGTCGCAACCGTCGCCAGCCGTACGCCGTGAGTGAGGCCGCCGGTCACCAAACGTCGGCCGAATCGTGGGGTACTGGCCGTGCTGTGGCTCGTATTCCCCGTGTCCGTGGCGGTGGTACCCACCGTTCCGGCCAGGGTGCGTACGGTAACATGTGCCGTGGTGGTCGCATGTTCGCCCCAACCAAGACCTGGCGCCGTTGGCACCGCAAGGTCAACATCAACCTGAAGCGTTATGCTCTGGTTTCGGCCCTCGCTGCCAGCGGTGTGCCCGCCCTGGTGCAATCACGAGGTAAGTTCTACTCCATCATGAGTCTACCCCCGATGAGTCTCTAACCGTTCACCTTTCTATCGTAGGCCACATCATCGATGGAATTTCTGAGCTGCCGCTGGTGGTGTCCGACGACATCCAGAAGTTCCAGAAGACCAAGCAGGCCGTTACCTTCCTTCGTCGTTCCAAGGTTTGGGCCGATGTGCAGAAGGTGTACAAGTCGCGCCGCCTGCGTGCCGGTCGCGGTAAAATGCGCAACCGTCGCCGCGTCCAACGCCGTGGACCTCTGATCATCTACGATCGGGACGAAGGCCTGCGCAAGGCTTTCCGCAACATTCCCGGCATCGATACGATGAAGGTGAGCAAGATGAACCTGCTGAAGCTGGCCCCCGGCGGTCACGTTGGTCGTCTGTGCGTTTGGACCGAGTCGGCGTTCGCCAAGCTCGATGCGCTGTACGGCACCTGGGAGAAGCGGTCGACCGCAAAGAAGGGCTACAATCTGCCCACCC
Source organism: Anopheles epiroticus (assembly GCA_000349105.1). NCBI lineage: Eukaryota > Metazoa > Arthropoda > Insecta > Diptera > Culicidae > Anopheles > Anopheles epiroticus. The sequence goes on along the minus strand of KB672231.1, from coordinate 521,342 downwards.
CGATCATGGCTAACACCGATCTGACCCGCCTGCTGAAGTCGGAGGAGATCCGTCGCGTGCTGCGGGCGCCGAAGAGGAAGGTGTACCGACATGTGCGCCGTCTGAATCCGCTCACCAACACGCAGCAGATGCTACGGCTGAACCCATACGCTGCGGTAACGAAGCGTCGTGCCCAACTGATGACGAAGCTGCGCAAGTACGAACGTGTGGTGGCCAAGGCAGCGGCTGGCAAGAAGCCGCTGGGACCCAAGAGCAAGAAGGTCCTGTTTGTTGAGGCACAGAAGCGTCGCCTGGCGAAGGTGCAGAAGCGACTGGAGGCGCGCAAGGTGAAGGTCGATAAGAAGGTGGCCGACTTCAAGGCGTCCGGCAAGAAGCTCTCGCTGAAGAAGAAGTCCAAGAAGACCGCGGAACCAGTAAAGAAGGCCGTTAAGAAGACGGTAGAGAAGAAGAAGTAAATAACTGTGAGCCCACGCTTCGGTGGTGCAAACTTTATTGGTAACGTGTTCTAATTTCCATCGGCAAAAATAAAACCATAAAGCCATCAGTCCTGTAATAGCTGTGGTGGAAAGAAACCACTGTTGTCTTGTGTGTTGCGTTATTTTGGTTAGGGTCTAAGAGCGTTGCTTAACATTGTTCAGCTTACTGATGCAATACTTAATTCATTCATTAACTCATTAACTGATTAATTCACGGCAATCCCCCGAAAATTTTCATCCATGCATGAATGCAGAAGTGTCCGGAGCAATGCACTAATGTTCCCTATCTAATCGATAGGGAAAAGGATTTATTTTATGCAGTTCGTCTAGTTTCTTCTACAGATCACTAGCACCTATTGTAATTAACCACACAATCCGAAGAACATCATATCTACCAGAGCCGCGGCTCGGCCTCTCATAAGACACCGAAAATCCTTCTCAAGATTCTCTTGAAAGTAGAGTTTCCATTGAATTCATCGCTCCGAAATGTGTTATCTTTACTGCAGCCTGGAGAAATGCATGTGTCTCGAAAAACATTTTGTATGGAAGATTTCTTCGTACTAAGGAAGTACGAGAGTACACATGGAAGTACACATTTTTCAATCTGCTCATTTTATTTATGTAAAGTTGTTAATAAAACTGATTTTTTTATGATCAGCAGATCAATATATGTAGATTTTCACTCCAAAGAAATGCACTCTTCGTACAGAATACATAGCCTGCACGGGTAGACAGTTGTAGAGATGCGAAGTAAAATTTTAGTTTATTAAAAAAGGCAGACAAATTTTGAAAATTCTCTAATAATGGCATTAGTCAGCGTTTCAAATAGAAAAACAAAATGCAAATTTTCGATAAATAATGTATGGCCTACGCAAAACTGAGTGTTTTTTTATCATATCCGCTATGGCGTAAATTTTCGTATTTTAGCAATTTCGTAACGTTGCATTTAACTTTGAACCCAATTTAAGTCCCTAATTTCACATGTAGAGGCGCTGCTGTATCTTTTCTGTCACTATCCGTTTGTTTACAAACAAAGCTGCAACGCAAAATTTGCGAACATTTCTCCTCGCTGCGCTTCAGTTTGGAACAAACGATTGAACCAATTTTCCAATAGAATGGACATACTTAAGGCAGAAATTGCAAAGAAAAGAAAGCTGTTGGAAGAAAAGAAGCTTGTGGTGAGTTTGCCCGTCACTATCGTTCTGCTTGGGTCATCAAAATGGCAAATAACCGATATATGATTCTCCTTTCCAACGTTTCAGGGTGACAATAAGAAATTTTTCAAGCGCGGTGAACTGCTGGCCCAAGAAGAGGTTGAGTATCTGGAGAAAAGTGGACTGAACAAACAGGACGGTGCGATCAGCAATGGTTCGACAAAAAACGATGGTCAGTCTATGCTGGGCGACGGCCAAAAGTTTGACTTCAAGAAGCTCCCCCGCTCGGAAGTGATTCGGAAGCTGAGGGAACGCGGTGAACCTATCCTGTTGTTTGGCGAGACCGAAGCCGAATCGTGCCATCGGTTGCATCAGCTGGAAATCTCGGCACCTGAAATTAATCGGGGCTTCCGGAACGATTTTCAGGAAGCAATGGAGCAGGTGGATGAGGAGTATCTGAACGAAATTCTATCGTCGAATGGGCAGGCGCCTGGCATGGGGAAGGCAAAAACGTCCAACGAAGACTACGACATCGATGAGAGTGTCACGTACGAATCGATCCAGGAAATGGCGGTACGGCTCGGACGCAGCGGAAAGGATCACGACTGTCACGTGATTATGACGCTGATACAGTTTCTGCTGAAGATGTGGAACGATCAGCTAAGCTCGGTGACGGCGGCAGAGCGAATGGCCACCAAGGGCAAGATAGCGCGGGCAACGTTCGAACAGACACGGCTGTACCTGAAACCGTTGCTTCGCAAGCTGAAAAACAAAACCATACCGGAGGACATTCTCGACAGCTTGACGGACATTACGAAGAGCTTGCTGAAGCGGGACTACATCCATGCGAGCGATGCGTACCTAACGATGGCGATCGGTAATGCGCCGTGGCCGATCGGTGTGACAATGGTGGGCATTCACGCGCGTACTGGTCGGGAAAAGATTTTCTCCAAGAATGTGGCCCACGTGATGAATGACGAGACGCAGCGCAAGTATATCCAGGGATTGAAGCGGCTGATGACGAAAATGCAGGAATACTTTCCTACCGATCCGTCACGATGCGTCGAGTACGTTAGTAAAAAGGATAGGCAGGATTAAGCGAAACGATCGCAAAAGTGTAAAGTTTTTTTTTCTTAATTTTAAGACCGCAACAATCTTCAATCTTTAAATAAAAATAAATATAACATTGCTAATAGTCTACTGAACAAGATCACGTTTTATTTGTCTTCATTTACAGTTTACGGCCAAGCTTCTCCAAAAAGAGAATTGCATTTTATTTCTAAGAAAGTTCGGCGGCCCGTTTAGAGGCACGCTCTACCGCATTCATGACCGTGCCGCGCATCGAACCTTGCTCGAGCGCATGCACACCGTGTATTGTGGCCCCACCTGGCGAGCACACCTCGTCCTTCAGTACGGCAGGATGCTTACCCGTGTCTAGTACCGTCTTTGCCGCACCCATCACCGTCTGGGCGGCAAGTTGAATCGCCATGGCACGCGGGATTCCCTGCTTCACGCCTCCATCGGCTAGCGCTTCGATGAATTCGTACACATACGCCGGACCACAGCCGGCCAACCCAGTGACGGCGTTAATTTTACTCTCCTCCACTTCGTGAGCAACACCAAGCGCTTCAAACATGCGCTGCATATCCTTGTACAGTGGGTCGGTAAGCTGATGACATTTAGCGCGACAGTAAACGGTACAGCCAACGCCAACCTGCATCGGTGTATTGGGCATCGCACGGGCCAAAGTGAAGGGCTGAAACATTTCGAGATTCGTCTTGAGCCGTTCCAGGGTAACCCCAGCCATTATGGAGACGAACAGTTTCCGACTGCAATCTTCATTTCGCATCTTGTTAAAGTCGTCCAATATGTTCGGGAATATCTGTGGTTTTACGCAGATGAATATAACATCCGCTTTGCGGGCCACCTCCTCGTTATTAACGGTCGCCTGTGTTACTCCTAGGGGCGACCAGCGTTTCTGCAGGTTCGGTAGGTTTGTGGCGGAAACGAGAATCTGCTCCGGTTGCACCACTCCTACAGAAATGAAAGATGATGAGGATTGAGGATTAATGGATGGAGGCTTAATTTTAAATAAAAATTTACATCAAACCACTACACACCCTTGTTCAGTAGTCCGGAAGCGATGGCGTAAGCCATATTACCACCGCCAATAAATCCGACCGCTTTGCATGCCTCTAGTTTACCGGGTGACGACATTTCTGCAAACTGCTGATTGCACCAAACGGGAGGATACGGTTAATTTTCGATTCACCCGCACGCGCCACGAACTTCAAGGGCAACAATGTTGACGATAAACAATCAACAAACGCGCAACGCGTGGTATCAACGGCCAAGCGACTTCGTATCGGGATGGTGTTATCTAACCAGCGCGAACACACTTTACCGCGGACGCTGAAAATAATCTTTTATTTGCGCTTTCCCCACCAGCAGCAGAACAATGAATGACAGGAGGTGATTTGTTTACGGAAATTTCATTTGTTTTATTTTTTTCGTCCTGTCAACATTGCACAATGGGATGCCCATGGGCCAGGCAACATATTTTTTATGCAGTTTGAATTTAACTCAATTTTATGGGAATGTGTATTTCAAAAGTATTTTTCATTAATTATATCAACTTTCCGTAATTTTTCAACACATCATGCAATAAAAAGCCGATTGATCAAAACAGCGCAAAATAAAACGTTTAGCATGCTGCTACTAATCGCAGCACACAAGGATTCTCGAAACGCCCGTTGAAATGGCCGGTAGACTATCTGCAGCCGGTGCGGACAAGGAAATTCATCGTTTTGTGGCGTGCGAACAGATCGACCGGCTGCATGGAGAGTTTCGGGCGCGCGATAACCGTCTCACGCTGGTGGAGTTGCGGGAACTGCTGGCCGGCATCGGGCTGCACTACACCGACGAGCAGTTCCGCACGCTGTGTCTGCAGATCAACACCGATCACGATGAGTACTGCCAGTGGGATGAGCTGCTTAGCTATCTCATCCTTGGCTTCCAGGACGATGATCCGCTCGCGGTGAAACAATCGCTCGATCCACCGATCGCTGGTGATCTATGCCTGAAGCTGCGCCGCCAGGTGTACAATATTGTGAAGGTTGACTTTTGTCCAATGGTGTACTACGTAAGTGCTGGCAAGAGTGTCCCATTTAGTGGCGTGCTGCTGTGCTTACAATCTCTTTTTTTCCACTGCTTTTGGTATTCGGTAGGACGGAAGTATTAGCTGGTCCCAAGGACACTGGATCACAACGTCGCGTGAAGGGGTAATACAGTTCTGGACGGAAGACTGGAAACCCGCTCTGATCGCCCGTTCGGTGCCATCCAATCTGAAGCGGTCGAAGACATGGGTGCTTGACACTGTGCCCCTGCCCGATTTAAGTATGTTTTGTGTGGCCGGACTCGAAACGGAGTTGCGACTGTACAACGTGGTTGCGGCGTGCTTCACATTGAAGCTGGTCATTGAACGTCTGCCGCAATCGATCAGTGCGATGGCGTATCGCTTCGAACGTGGCGAACCGAGTCGGTTAATTACGGGTGATTACACCGGTCACATTCGGATGTTTGTGTTTTACCCCGACCGGAAAACAACATCTACCGGCAAGTCGACAGTTACACGGGTAACTCTGCAGGAAGTGCTCCATGGAAAGTATCCACCGGTGGAATGCATTGACTATGGACGTGTACTACCTGACATAGTGCGCGCGGTACAGTTTGCAGAAGGTGTCGGAAATGGTGGCGCATTTATTGCGTGTGCCGAAGAGGATCCGCTCGTCGCTACCCGGGGCCGTTCTCGGTCACAATCCGTTTGTAGTATGGTTATCCATTCGCTGGTGGCTCCACCAAGGATAGTGACAAAATTTATCGTTCCACGTGGCGTGACCTGCTTCGCATTTGAATCCTCCAACGAACTGCTGGTCTCGGGAGGTCCGGACTGTGATCTTCGACTGTGGGATATTCATCGACCAGATAAACCATCGGTCACACTGATGGGACACACGTCGAGCATCACGTTTATATTTCTGCAGGATGCGGGCACTAAGATTTACAGCATGGATCAGAAGAAGATCATCAAAGTCTGGGACGTACGCAACCGGGTGTTGCTGCAAACGTTTAGCCAGTTTTCGACCGTACTTGTCAAGGGTGTACCGGCCTGTGCGTACTACAACACGCGCGAGCGGGAGCTCGTGGTCGCTAGCAATAAGCTGTTCGTAACGGCCTGCTGTCCCGAGATCGATCTTGATTGCACCGATGGGGAAAGTCACACCAAGCCAGTGTCAGTGCTGTTGTACAACGAGCTGTACCAGCTGGTCGTTAGCTGTGGCTTCGACAGCTTCATCATCGTCTGGGACCATCGAGCCAATCGTAGAATGACTATTATTACGGAAGCGCACACACAGGTACGGAACGGCGTGGTCGAACCGGTGGAAATTACGGCTGCCTGCTTCGATGACAAGCAGCAGATGCTGCTGACCGGGGCACGCAATGGTTCGCTGAAAATTTGGAACATTAGCGGGCGCACGTGCATGCGCACGATAAAGATCGAAGAAGACTGTGAGGTGACCGCCGTATTTTGGCAGGCGAATCGCATCCTAGCAATGGGCTGGAACAATCGGGTGGTCGAGTTTGCGGCGTTCGCGGATAACGACGAATACCCGCGAGGTTTGCAGTGGCGCAAGCAGCATCCGGACGACATACTTTGCGCGACGATCAGTGGTTCAGTGCCAGGCGTGATGGCCACCTGCAGCTATGCGGGAGAGCTCGTGTTCTGGATGCTGGAAACGGGACAACCGTACCGGCGGTACAATGCGACCAGTCCCCATATACGCTTACCGATCTTGTTTCGGGAAGGGGCAAACTTGGAACCGCCCAAACCGGCAGCCCGACGGTCCCTTTTTCAAGCGTCCTCTGACCAGCGTCGACTCACCCGCATTGTTATGCCGTTTAGGTTGGAACAGATGCGTCAGCTTACGATACAAGCGCTACTGTTTCTGTCCACCCGTCCTATGCTGCCCGAGTACGGGACGTTGTTTGGTTCACTGGACAAAGGCATGGTTCAGGTGTGGTCGCATCATCCGGACGGTGGGTTTATGGGACAGTTTAACGGAATTCATATGGCGGGTGATCGGATCATTACAATGGCGACGGATGCAGCAAACCGATTCCTGTTCACCGGAACTGCGCTAGGTTACGTGAAAACTTGGTACATTGAAAATTGCTGGTGAGTAATGACTCGTTTTTTTTAATTTATACTAACGGTCAGGCCGTATTGCTTAAAATTAAGTGTTTACAATTCATAATGGGGAGTTAGAGGACATTTCCTTACTGGGACATTTTGTTCCAATTTAGTCCTTATCCGTATGTCCAACAATCGCAGCGAGGGTATGTGTCATTCCAACACGTGGTATTAGTGGTTTCATTTCGGTTCCTTTAGAAGGTATCGGATCATAGCGAAAGGGTCTGTATCGTTCGAGCAGTGACTTCGGAGCTCCCGACCCTCCGGATTCACTGCTCCGGAGAGCTCCATTCTGGTTTGCTGCTGATGTGTTGGCTCTTAGTTAGTTGTCCATAGTTTTTTTATTCCTTTTTTGCAATGACCTCATCCTCCAAAAATCCAAGTATCTTCTGTATTAGACCGAGTGAACAAGCATTCACATCTCTCCTTTATTCATACCTTCATCCAAGCAGACACCGTCCGACCGTTCGACGCTGTCATGCACTCGCACCCCGATGACGCGACACGTGCTCATGCTATGATAGAGTGATGTCTCACAATAACATTCCGGCCCTACGCCAACGACAAGAATGTGCAATACAGCGACCCCGACCGTCCGGCCTCCTTTAATCACAAAGAGCGTGAGGAAAGGAATTCACGCAGTTAATTCCTTCGCACGGCTAAACTCAAAAACATGTTTAGCTAAGCGTAGTCGGGTCCCGAAGATGTCCCGTATCGGAATGTTTATGGGTCATCCCAGTTTTTCGACTGCGTCCAACAAAGAGTATCTAGCTGCCTCCTATTCCACGCAAGACCATAGAAGATGGTCTTTGTCGTTGGAGATGTGCGCCCATTGCGAAATGGTCAGATCTACTTCTAAACATATTCGAACAAACTCCCGTTCCCCAGATCGAATACAAGAGCCTCCCGAGCTGTATTGAGTATTGTTCCTCCCGAGTTCATACGTGTCCCACAAGTTCTGCCCAGTTACTATGCAAAATTCTTACAGGCCCATAGGAACTCGTGAGGAAGGTTAGGTCTATCACAGGACGACCTGTTCGAAGCACCTTTTCTGGCCAAATAATCTGCCTTCTCATTACCTAGTATACCGCAATGAGTAGACAGCCATACTACAGACATGTGGAATGCCTTATCAAACAGGAAACTTAAGATCTTTAATGTCTCTTTCAAAAACTGATCTGAGCTCTTAATAGTCTTCACGGCTCGCTTCTCGACCTGAAGGCTAAGATCAAAATGACTCATTTTAATTGGTTGCAAACTAGTGTCGTAGTCCACCTTTTTTCCCGTTGTAAAGGACAGGTCGTATTGCTGTCCATTAATCTTTTCTAATTATTCGTTCATTAAAATTTTTCGATTGAAGAGGAATAGATTCGAGTTTTTTCAGAATGATATACTGTTTGAAGATTCATGGACGTTCAATTATTAATGATTCTTCAAAGATTCATTGATTTGGATTTGGAGCTATGTCCGGTTAAGTTTTAACCAACGCTAGTTTCATCCGTTCATTATTACAGGATTCCGAATGAAGATAAATTCCACGTGAACAAACCAGCACTAAGGATTTTGTTTCCCTTCTTACTGAACGATACAGTGCAGGGTCGTGCGAAGCGATCGGTCAAAGCACAACCGAAACCCTGGCTGGTCAACTCGTACCAAGCGCATAGGGCTTGCGTTACCGGACTGTGCTATCTGGACGCCACTGGTTTGCTGTTGAGCTGCAGTAGCGATCGTACCATTCGTCTGTGGACGCTTGGTGGACGCTATATCGGTTTGCTAGGCAGCCCAGTCAATTGGCAACCACTGTCCACGACCGCACCTCCATCCGAGGAATATCATTTCCGAATACCTCCCGATCTGCAGCGCGAGGTGAGTTTTACTACCATGAAAGTTTTACGAGGCGGCAAAGATACGCCACGTGCAAGAACGAGTCGGCGAGGAGGTGATGCTGTGGCTGCTTCCACCGTTGTCGGTGGCATTATTGGTTCTTCCGATCGAACCAAACACTTGCCAACGATTGAAACATACGGAAAGGCACCGGAAGAACCGATATTGAACACTACCGTGCTGAAGCTACCCACCAAGGAACCAATGTTGAGGATGATAAAGCTGGAACAAGCGTATCCTTCCTTGCCGCTGTACGGGCACATGGTACAGTTTCTCATAAAGCCCTTGAAATATTCGGAAGATATTGAAACGATATTGGAACGAACGAAAGCGCTGCAATTCAAGGAAGCACCCGATGGCTGCAACACTGAGCAAGAAGAAGGTCCGCAGTGAGTTTGACGCATTTTTTTTAAGTAATCTCATATGGAGGGGATATTTATTTAAACGGGTTTGAACGGCCATTGCGTGTGCTGGCCCTATTGGAAGATTAAAATTGGTTCCCGATGATACGATAAGAAAACTTTTCGAGTATAATCTAACCAAAAGTACTATTCCTAGCGTCCCACTGTTGCTGGGGCGTAATTGCATTTCCCTAGTTGTGTAACAAAGTACGGTAAAAGCTGTAGACTGTTCGGTGTCAACTAGCTAGGGCAGTTTCCTTTTCCCCGTTTTAAATCGATCAGTTCTGTGGCTTGAAACACACACACACACACATTCGCACGCGTATCATGATCGGGCACGTTTACGTTTGAGCTTGGTTAAACCTTGGTTTTGTCTCACGCGTCTCGTGCGTTTTTTATGGAATATTTCGATTCAAAACATTCCTAAGCACGACGGTGCTTACTAAATAAATGACTGTAAATATTTACACAGCACACAATCTCCTTTTTCTAAGCTGTAAATCAGCGTGTTCTACAATAGACTTGCTTTTCTATTGCTGAGCCGCGCACGTAGCGTTACGCTGATACTAATAATCCATTCCTGGAGAGCAATAGTTAATAGCCGGTGGTGTGTTACTCTCCGGAAGCCTTCGGGGATTGTGAATGGGTCTTATCTGCCCTGCTGCCCTCCCTCCGGTTACTAAGTACGGTTAAAAATAAATATAACATCTCTTAAACGTTTTGCTACCCTGCTATCCACGTAACTGTATGTATTCATGCTGCATTGTCCATTCGTTTCTCTATCTATCTACCGCTACTATTTTACAACTTATCTTTTTCTTTTAAACTATTTCTTTCTAATTTAAAAATTGCTTACTATTCTAACCTACACGGAATGGGCGTTTCGATTAAAAGAGGGACAGTATCGTTTAAATTAGCAAAACTATGAACATAAAATGTAGAAGAGAAATTAAAACCGATAGTCGATAAAATGCCACATATGTCACAATATTTTACAACGATAGCTATAACAACCTTCATCACGCGGAGTACGTCAACATATCGTCACTTGCTAAAATGTGTTGCGCACGGTTGTATGCCACAGGTGCGCCGCTCGAATCGCGAGACAAGGGCTTGGCCCAGCCCCATGAGTGTCCGTCACCCGTGAGATTTGTCCTTTTTTTTTGCTTTCGGTTTCTTTACAACTCCGTAGTAGTTTCCGCATCGGAACGATCCAGATCGTTCAGGTAGGAGAAGGACAGCTGGTTGTAGTCTCGCTTGCCAAAGCTAACGTTTTCGTTCGTGGGGCTGATATGGTTCAGCTGCGGTTGCGACTGTAGATCTCCGTTTTGTCTGGAAGCGAGGAAGCAAGTGCAATGATTAGTTGCCGTTCAAAATGCGACTCCCTCACAATCACCAAGCTTACCGAATGTGAAACAGAGGATTCGTTATTGGCACGTCGTTGTAGCGATTGTTGCGACCGAGCGTGTTGGTCACTATTTCCGTTCCAGCGTATCCAACACCGCCACCACCGTTGTGCATCGGGTGGTGATGATGGTGGCCCTGGTTTAGGTTGATGTTGTTCGAGTTGTTGTGCGGTGCGTGATTGATGTTACGCTGGTTGCGTCCCAGCGTGTTGAAGGTGTTGTTCTGAGCCATGGTTAAGTTGTTGCGATTGAGCGTGTCGCCGTACCTGTAGGGAAGATCGTCATGGGAGTTGCACAATAAGAAAACTGTCGCTAAGCCCACCGAGGACTCTCCGCTCCTTACCCATTGATGTAGTTGTTGCGCTCGGATTTGATGCGCCCGAGCGTTAGCGTGCCGGGCACCGCAGCACCATTCCCTCCGGCACCAAGCGGATTCAGGTAGTTGTTGCGGTTCATCTCGAGCGTCCGGTTGAGCGTGTTCTGGCGATTATTAATGTTGAGATTGTTGTTGTTTTTTGTATTGTTGTTGTTGTTACGTTGCAGCGTGCCAACAACAGCGGTCGTTGCGTCGGAATTTGTAGGACTGTGCTGACCTGTGTGGGGTGAAAAGGATAATGCTCGATATGTTAGAGGATGTTGTGGATAAAGAGTCGCTGCTGACAAACTGACCATTTTCTTTGTGCGTAATGTAGCTAACGTTGTCCAGACTGAAGGCATGGTTCTTAGCACTAAAGTCAAGCTGCAGATCATCCCCCTCGTCGGCAAGCGGTACGGCCATGGCAAGGACCTGCGTTTCGTACTCCTTCAGGCTGGTCGGATTTTCCGACGGTGCCTGCTGCTGGGAGTTGATCATGACCGGATCGTAGCGTACGGGGCTGGTAGCGGGTGCGGTATACTGGCGCATTCTTTGCTTAAAGTTTTTGTATCTACGGGAAGGCACACGGGAAGTGTTAGCGTACTTGCAGTTATATTGGCAGAGGGTGTAGGAAGGGATATGGCACGCCACTACTTACTTGGACCAGGAAATGCAAATGTACACGATACCGATTGAACCTAGGATGAGTATGACGATTGCGACGGCGATAAGCGCGAACGGAAACACGTCATCGTTACCGACGATGGTGGCTTTAATTTTTTGTATCGGCAGTTTCGGTTCGATCGGTCCGAAGATGCCCTGCGCCGTGGCACGGGCGATGCTGGATGCTTCGAAGTTGATCTGGGACAGAATGGCTGGTGCAAAGATACGCTTCGCGATGGTGCTTGAATTCCGTTCGAGAATGCGTTCCGTCTGCGGATCGACTGCATAGAACCTGTGGGTAGAAGAGAAGGTACAAACACAAACCGTCATTAAAAAAGGTACAGATTGCACGATCGCACTGGTTGTCCGAAAGCTTACCATACGTCCGTTGCTCCGGCCACCTCCTCGGCGGTACCGTTCTCGTTCAGCACCTTGCGCACGCTGAACCGTTCGATGCCCGTTATCAAACCGTCCGTCTTTTCGTGCAGCAGCTCCTCGAGATTGCGCGCGTGCCGTCGCATGTCCTTCGGGTTCGAGTCGAGAAAGACGAGCGTCATGCGGTTGATGTCGGCAATCAGGTTCACCACCACCCGGGCCCGCGCCTTGTGGACGGTGCCGCTGGACGCGTTGCCATTGTTGTCCCGTGCCTCGACCAAAAACACGATCGGCGTTTGACGCACCTGCTGGAAGGTCTTTTGCGTCTTGAGCATGCCGGTATCCTCGCTGATCGTGAAGTACGTGCTGGGGGCATCATCGTGCGGGATCTCGTTCGACTGCTCGTCCACGTCCAGCAGTGTGTACTTGATCTGACCGTACGCTCCCACGTCCCGGTCCGTTGCCTTCACCTGCAGCAGGGGCGTGTCGATGTCCGCATCGGCATTGATGACTGTGTAGTACGTATCGTTCCGCGCACTCTGCTGGTACGTCTTCGGCAGCACAAACTGTGGAACATTGTCGTTCTCGTCCTGCACAATCACCTTCACGGTGGCGGTGTTTTTGTGCTGATTGACAAAGTACTTGTTGGAGGCTAGTCGCACCTGCAGCGTGTGACTGGTGGCGGTTTCGTAGTCGAGCGGCGCGACCAGCATTAGCGCACAGGCATGATCCTCGATGGTGACGCGGAACAGCTTCTGCACATCGGCATCGCCGGTCAGCTCGCAGCTGAAGCCACCGTTGTGTTTGGTCGCTTTCTTGGAGTTTATGATTTGGATCAGCTTTATCGTGGCGTTGACGCCCGTCGATTCCGGCACGCTCGTGGTGTAGCTGTCGTCGCTGAAGGCAAGTCCCTGCACCTCGAGGTTTACGATGCTGCCGTTCTCCAGCCGGGACTCTGCAGAATCGCCGTTTGGATTGGCCGGGATGTGACCGACGTACACGGGCAGTGTCGACACGCTGCTCAGCTGCGGTTCGCCCATATCGAATGCACGCACGTCGATCAGATACTCACTGTCCTCCTCCTTTCCCAGGTCGTCCCGGATGCGCACGATGCCCGAATCCGCATCGACCTGGAAGTACTTGAGCGCTTTGCCGCGACCGACCAGCTCGTACCGGACCACGTTTCCGGGCGACGATCCGTCACCGTCCACAGCCGGCATCGATCCAACGATCGCACCGATCGGCAGATTATCGTTGATGCTTACCGGTTCGGGAATCGACACAAACACGGGCGGAATGTCGTTCCGATCCTCCACCTCCACCATGATGCGGATGTAGTCGCCTGGGCTGGTACCGTTGTTTTCCAGCGTGCCGACGATCAGCTCGTGCATTTTGTCCTTCTCATAGTCCAGCCCGCGGATCGTCTTGATCTGGCCCGTACGTGCGTCCACCTTGAACAGATCACCCGGTCCGCGCTTCAAGGTGTACGTGATCTCCGGCTTCGTGTCCGGATCGAAGGCCCGCACCGTCGTCACCGTCATGTCCGGTACGTTTTCCGGTATTTTTATCTCCACCGTCGACTCCATGAACCGTGGCACCTCGTCCGGGATGTCACGCACCTTCACCGTGACGCTAGCCGTACCGAGACGCGGTTCCGGTGCACCATCCTTGGCTGTCACGACAAACCGATATTCCTTCTGTTTTTCGTAGTCCAGCGCCACCTTCGTACGCACCTCGCCCGACTTTGAGTCGATCTTGAACGGAATATCCGACGGAATGGTGTACGTAATCTCCGCATTCATGCCTTCGTCCGCATCGGTGGCATGTACCGAGCCGATCGCAACGTTTTCCCTGCCCTCGTCCACGGAAAACACGTACGGCAGCTTGCGCTCGTCAAACTCCGGATTCTTGTCGTTTATGTCCGTCACCTTGATGTTGACGGTGGCACTGCTCGCCAGTCCGCCGTTGTCCTCGGCACGCACGATCAGCTGATAGCGGGTAAGATCTTCCCGGTCCAGCTTCCGGATCACGCTGATCACTCCACTGTCCTTACCGATCGAAAACTGGCGCAGATCGTTACCGGTCGTGATGGCGTAGCTGACCGGATCGTTCTCCGGATCTTCCGCCTTCAGCACAATGACGGTGGAGTTAATTTCCGCCCCTTCGCTCACCTGCACCTCGTACACCGGTTTGGCGAAGCGCGGTGGTTTCGTGTTCGGTCCGGGCGTTATCGTCACCTCCACGATCGCCTGCGACGACAGTCCACCGACGTCAGACGCCTGCACCGTGATGCTGTACTGCTCGCCCGCGTTCAAACGTGTGCGCGTCTCGATCTCCCCTGTCGCTGGGTCGATGGCAAACTTGCTGCCCCCGTTGTTGGACACGTGGAAGATCGAATACGTGATGACCGCATTCTCGGCGGCATCGTTATCGGTGGCTTGCACCTTCGTTACCAGGCGACGACCATCGCCCGCCATCAGCGTGACCGGCGCCACCATCGCTAGCTTCGGTGCGTTATCGTTAACGTCACGCAAATGCACCGTCAAGCTCATCGGCGCGCTGGCCGCATTGCCGCTCGCTTCGCGCGCCACCACCTGGAAGAGATACTTCCCCGGGCTGGGAGGATCACGATCCAGCCCTTCCTCGTTCACCCGCAGCACGCCTTCCTTAGACACGGTAAACGACGGTGTCGTCACCTCGTAGATGTACTCCATACCTTCCCCGTCCGGGCCCAGGTCCTGATCGGTAGTGGACAGCTTGATCGGACTGCCCTGCGCGTCCACCACAACCGTGCCGATGGGCGAGTTTTCATCCACAAACCCTTCGATCGAGGTAATGCTAATCATCGGCGGATACGCATCGACCGGTTTGACGTGAATCGACAGCTTGGCCGTGGTGTACCGCTTCATATCGGAAACCTCTTCCGCCTTGACAATGATGTCAAACTTTTTCGCCGTCACCGACGCGTCCACCAGCTTCGTCTGCTTCAGTACACCGGTTTGCGGGTCGATCTCAAAGTAATCGCCATAGTTGCCGGGAATGCCGCTCAGGAAGGAGTACCGGATCGGGGCACTGATCGTGTCGAGATCGACGGCCTGTATCCGTTCGGGGGTGACCGTGAGGACGCCTTGCAGGGTGCCGGCCGGCACGGAGGCACTGTACTCGGGATTGAGGCAGGCACCGTCCAGCAGTACGCAACCCCGGTAGATGAATGATGGATCCTGATCGTCCGAGTCGGCAATGTCGATCGTCAGTGTGGTCGTGGCGGAAAGGCGCTCGGAAGCATTACGGGAACGGTCCTGAAAGCAGAATGTGAAGAGGAGAGAGCAAGTTAGAGACGTAGTAGTTGGTAGTTGTGGTAGGTTTGCACAGTGAAAACTTGATAAGAGAGAGCTTTTCGGACCAGGGAAAAATCTGGATTAAAGAATTTTCTGTTACGTATTCCCACACAGAAAAAAAATATCTTCGTTAAAGGGGCAAACAGTGTTATAACTTAGTCTCCATGTATCAATTGAATCATATTTAGGATTCAACACATTTTATAAGCAATTCGATCAGGGCTTTCCTACTGGA
This sequence comes from Anopheles epiroticus, assembly GCA_000349105.1. Taxonomy (NCBI): domain Eukaryota; kingdom Metazoa; phylum Arthropoda; class Insecta; order Diptera; family Culicidae; genus Anopheles; species Anopheles epiroticus. The sequence continues at coordinate 505,804 of KB672231.1, read as the reverse complement.
TACAAATACATTTTCAAGACTACTTTACTCCAAACAGATAATGAAAAAAAAACTCTCATATTTCGCCGAAATATCAACTGATGCATATTGGCTATGCCATATGGAACTCAAAATGAAGAACTTGAAACAACTTAGTAAGCAGTAAAATGCGACATAAAAATATGATCCAGGTTATAAGGTTTTGATGACAATTGTGCACATTTAAAGAAAGAAACATTTTCTCTTAGATGGCTTTTCATTTCTTTTCGTAAGGCTCTTTATAAAGACCCTCTTCAAAATTCTACCAAATCGATTTTTATCCCTTTTCTGAAAGACTCGAGAAGTCTCTCATATCAAGATTTCACTGTTATTTAAAATGGCAACGACGCTTTCACCTTTGCTCAGAGCAGAGCAATTAAAATATAACTAGAGTGTACTGTTTTTGGAAGTAATAGCTACGTTTCATCAATCATATAAAATCGAAACACTAACACTCTACTACTGCACTCCCCGGGGATTGAAACGAGAGGTTCCTTTCACCTGCAAGCTGTAAGTTGAGATTGTGCGAAGTGCAGCAGTGGCCAGAAACATTTAAAAAGTCCGTCATAAATGAAGTGGAGCAATAAAAATCGGTTTAAGGTTTGTGTTAATTGATACTTAAACGATCAATTGCTGCGTTTGGCGACAACAGTAAGTAGCAATCGGTCGGACGGACGCTTTAACGATCGTTAAAAGCTGTGTTCGGTATTGTGGTTGTAATGGAAGGAATAAAGCTACTAACTAAAGTCTGGAGAGATGGTGGGGTGTAAGCGGATCCTGTGCTTGAAGGCCTAAGCGTGGGGGCACGGTGGCTCAACTTTATTACAACGTAAATTGATTCATTCAAAGAATTACTTCATTTCGTTATCGATGCGTAAGTTGGTGTGATCTCTCGTGTAATAATTTTTCCAATCTTTGTCAATCTTTGGCAATGAAAATCGCCCGTAAAGCTTCTCAACGTCTTCCTTACGTTTATTGCACCGTTGCAACAACTGTTTCAGAAATTTAATCAATTTCTCGTTTGTTGTTCTTTCAATTCACCCTATACATCTCAATGTCCGCGCAGTCTGCGGTCGTCGAAGGCTTATCGGTTACCCGTCGTGTATCTGACAGCATTATGGCATTAACGAAGAATAACATGAAACCATACAGCTCATCAGCACAAGGGCGCTTAAACATTGAACGGGGAAACGGTTTGAATTCCCGTGTCCTCCCATCACGGTGTCGCTGTACGCCTCAATCCATTGTGCCAATCAACCGGCAGTGTGCTCGGCCTCGGACGATCAATAAACAGCAACCATTCCGCGAGCACTGCAATAATCAATGGCATCTTTTGTGCGAAGGATTGTAACATCATCCTCTTCCCTGCAACTCACAAGTGAGTTTCTCTTTGGAATCGCTAGTAACATGCTAATCCCTCACATCGTTTGCCTGCGGTCGTGAGTCTTGTGCATCAGAAAAGGGTTTCATTTACTCCTTTGGGAATCGTTCTTCAGCATCGGGCATCGTCGTCGTTCGCCATCATTCTTGGTGGCGTTGTCTGTCAGTTCTAGCGCTTTTTCTTCCGCAGTGAATCTAGTGCAATCATCGTTTTCATGATCCATCGTTATTACCACTAGTGGCGTTCAATGCCGCATTCCCTTCTCGCCGTGGGGTTGTGCAAAGGTTCCAGAGTGTTCGCCCGATCACAGTTCGTATTTCATAAGCAGTTCTAAAGAGCTTCGGTAAAGAGGAGTGAAGAAATCATTTAAAATTCTTGTCCTTCACTCAATCTCCTACACACACGCACAACACACACTCACACAGCAACTAGTCCAAACAATTCTTGTCCCTTTATTTTTCGCTCCACTACCTATCCCGAGATGGCATCATGTTAATAAAGCTTCCCGCCAACGAGATGCAAATTGCAGTTATGACATGTGATGCACACGCCTCACCCGTGATCGTCGCTGCTTTCCCGCAGCGATACTCGTTCGCGATCAATCGGTTCATTGGCACCCTGTCACTGGAGGCACACGTGTTGCCTGTCGCGTTGCAGGGCTGCAGTCTTGCGCAGCTACACCGAGCTGGTCATTTGTCATGCTTTGGTAAATTGAATGTAATTGCCATCGGGACGGGATGGGCTGACGGTGCTGGCTCGGTAGGCTCATTAATCATCCCGCCCATTTTCGGCAAGGACGGTGCGAACAGGACAAAAGGGCTCGAAAGAACTGGGACTGCTCACCGTTGGCGTCCGTCCACGTACCCATTTGTAAAGGGCCCACAATGTTTTGTTTTTTTAATTAAAAATGTTTTTAAAATGAAAAATAATTTGTAACACCATCGAACGAAGGGCAGCGAGGGAGAGATTAAGCGGCAGAACACGACCGAAGCAGTGATTTTCTTTGCACTTGAAAACAACAAAGGTCCGTGAACGGCTTCTGTCAACGGTAAACGCCAGCCGTCGATCGGGTTGACGCATGCCACCCAACAAGACGGTGCCCCTCGTGTGTGAAGAAATATCCTAAAGACCCGAACGACCCGGGCTCGTTTTGCTCGAGCGGTGCGATCAGAGTTGAAGGTTTGGGCCTTGTTTTTTCGGGCACGAATTAGCGCAGTGCGAGACACTGTTATTAATTATCACTATCGCTTGCGTTGCCGCAACGTTGTTGCCGTAGCAGAAAACAAAAGTGGTCAAACCACGCAGCATGTTTGATTATTTTTCTGTGTTTTGTGAGTGGAGTGGTTAATTTGATCGCGGCTCCGAGGGGGGTTTGGTTACCGGTTACCGACTCCTGCTGAGCGGTGCCGTGCTACGAGCGTTGTAGTAGCTGGTGTGATCGTAACATGATCGAGACGGACAATCAACAAAAAATATAAAATATAATTGAATGCTTTAAACTAATTTGCACCGAAGAAATTGTGCCTTAAGGTAAAATCGAAAGGATCGATTCTGCAATGAGACTCTCATTCGTATAGTGAATGAAGTTTTTAAAGCTAAAATCGACCAAAATGCAAGCACATGAAGGACAAGTGGTAAAATACGCTCTTTGCATTTATGCGAAATAATTCGATAAGTTGATTTTTTTTCACAAAAAAGTAATCAATTCAATCTAGTTTTTGAATTTTGGAAAGTATTTCACACACACACACACACACATGTAGGCCCGTTTTATATGATCGCTGCAATATCTACTAATAAATCCTAAATCTCAATTTCGTGTTTTTCTAAATCAACACACATCGACTATTGTCTAGTTCCGGAAAATCTCTGCAATAAAACCAATGATATAGTAAACTCCTTTTTGAAATATTCTTTTTTACTGAAGAAATAGCTGAAGTCTTAATCTTAAAATAAAAGCAAAAAAAATTGAGAATTTTGGAAGACACTACTTCGGGCCTTCCCTTCCCATAAGCCTTTGCTTTCCATTTCTTTGGCCAGTTTCATCATTTCACCCTAAACATTACTAGATAGTACCAAATTTCAACATAGCACCGGTTGTGGAAGGTGTACATTTTCCAATTAAATTTGCTTTCCATAAGGAAACTACCCCGCAAGCAACACGTGTGTGTGTACCATGCTGTGCCACCGAAGCCGAGTAGCCTGCCATTAGCCGGGGTGGCCAAACTCGAAACCTACCGATGTACAATACCGTAGAAAATAACTATCTTTAGTGCACCAACCGGGCCAACGGCATTCCGAGGCGTGTTCCCGTTGCGTATCGCGCATAAGGGGAGGACGACGCAATCGGTGGGTGCGAGTGCACCGTAGCTGTGGCGCCTCCAGCGGAAAAGATTTAGTTGTTCTGTGTTGATCAGGAGGGGTTTTAAAATTATAATAAATTGATCACGACCTGTGCCTCAAACAGAAGTGGAAGTACTTTGTTCGAGGGCAACTCTTTTCCACCAGAGGCCAGTGCACTTCGGGGGAGCCGTGCTGCTCGTTATGATGGTTTCTTCTCGTTGATCGCATCCCCTGCTCCATGCTTCCTGAGTGGCCAATCGAAAGCGAAACTTCAGCGAGTGGGATGGGTAGGTCCTTGCCCCACTCCTTGCCCGTGCTTATCACTCTCGCTGAATCGCGACCTTACCTGACCGTGGATTGGGTAATTGCACTCTCGACGCCTTTCCGTTTCTGCACGTCATCATCCTACACGTCATCGGCGCGGCTCTATTCCCGGAACCCGGAACTTCTTGGCCATCGTTTGCGTATGACTAACGTCCCCCCAGCTGTAATAGGCTACCCGTTACCCTAAATGGAGAGTACCGTCCTCCTTGGACACCGGTCGAGAATGCAATCAACCCTGCAAATCTGATGCCCAATCCCTCCAAACCCGAAAGGACAGAACACACCTGAACTCACGGGCAGTGTACGCGCTGCAAATGACGCAACCCTCATAGTTCCCGCCAGTCAGTGGCAAAAAGTCAAGACGCAAACAAAAAGCACAAACGGTCAGCAACGGCAGCAGAAACAGCACGAATTAAGATCACTATCTTTATTATCTTCTCGCTCGTAATGTAGGTCTGCATTTGGCACCTTGCTCACTGTGCTTCCTCACGAGGCCTGTCGGACTATTAACGTGACTTGTTAATTCTTTTCACCTGCTTCTTCCTGGTTGTCCTTGTTTTTGTTTTCGGTGCACTTGAGACACCGCCACACAATAATTCCTTCTATATAAGCTTCCAGGTTGTATCGCACAAACCGAAACGCCTGCTGGTGGCAGCATTTTCAATGCCAAATCCTGCCCAAAACCAGGGCCGTGGTTAATTTTGGTTTTGGTGCCATTTGTACACGGCAATCTTCGGGTGGCGGAAATTCATAAAGCTATTAGCTAGGTAGAAGAGCAAAAAAAGGTACCATTAGCCGTTAATTGAATTTGTGTTTGTTTTTTCACCATGGATGTTAGGATGGGATTTTTTACTGTTTCTCTGTTGGTGGTCTTGATAATTTTATTACAATATTATGGTTTATTACTTCGTGCCGTCATTTTCTGTTGCTTTTATTAATGCAAAGTGTTGTCATTAATGGTGCAAAAGAACGGCCCTCCCATCAAACTTCTAAGGGTCGTTTAGAAAAGGATTTGTAAGACGAAGCTTCGGTTCCAAAAAATAAACAGGATTCTTTTATTCGATTTTTGTAACCATTTAGTTACTGTATCAACTCTGTCTTAAAGACAGAGACAAAGTCAAGAAGTTAGCTGTTTAAAATAGATGATGGCAGTGACTACAAACGGTCTGTTGGGGAACCGTAGTTCGGCTTCTATCTTTATCATAAAATTTGATTTTTTTTAGCTATTTTAAGGCATTGGTCGAGGAACCAGGCTTTATGTCACCGTTCAAGGAAAAAGGAAACACCAAATTTGCCAGCCAACTAACCAACTTCTTACTGATGAACAAAACTGAAAATAATTTGAACTGGTTGTGCTCATTGCAGCATTTTATAGTCGAAAATTGAATTGTAGTTTCATTCAAAAATAGATCAAGAGCACTTGTGAGGTTTCATGTATGACTCATAATTTATATTTCATGGTATAAAATGATGATAAATTATCAATAACTTCAAGCAACAGTGGTTTAAGTTCAAGCAATACGGCCTGGCAGTTACATCTTATTGAAATATGGTTGTAATTCAGTAGACATTAGATCTATTCATTAGATAGATAACAATGATTTAACTAATACGGCCTGGTCGTTACTACGGAAATGAAGAAATACATAACAATGAGCTCAATGATCTAATTTTCAATAACAAGATAAAGCTAAAACATTCAGAACATCGAACTCGAACTCGATGTTCTTATTGTCTTCTAACATTAACTTTACGGAATACTGGAAATCTATACAAAAATGAAACATTTTAATTTATCTTTTTATTTTCAATAACGTGTTGTGTTACTCAAGTGGAAGCCTAATCCGACATAGCGGCTGAGGTAAATGGCCCACATCCCTATCTATCCGCCATGTCGCAATTAGTATGCGCTGTAGTAGAAACTACCAACACTCATGCTGTTCCGCGTGTGCTCTGATTTCTAATGCACGAACCTGGGACAGGTTAAGGATCCCTTCCCATATCAAATTGCTTGCTCCGCGTTATGCAGGTCAAACTAGGTGCCCAACTGCACTTAACAATCGAGGTCGTGGAATGTGTGCTCCAACTCTCCCCCCCTCCTTTTAACCCTTATGCACCTCCGATAGCAAAACAAACAAAACTTCTAAACGACCCCCAAACGGTACTGGCGGAGCGTCATTATGCCACCTGCTTTTGCTGCAACGGCCCGCTCCTAAAGAGACGTTCGGCGGCAGCAAGATGCAAAAATGAGAAAACCGGCGGAATAAAAAGGGCAAAAACAATTTACCCATTTCGTAGACTAATTCCAGCACAGCACACAGTTAATCTGTTTCACCTTATACGCCAACGTGGTGCAGCGTCGGGTGCGGGTTTGTTTTGCAAATCGTCCGCCAAGACACACGTAGAAAAACTGGGTAGGCAGAAACCCAGCGGGTTTTTGGGATGCATGCACTGCCGCATGCACTCGACACACGTGGTCCCGATGCGCGGCTACTGTGTGGCTTTGTGGCTGTGTGGTTGCTTCTGGAGAGCACGCATTCCAATGGCTTGCTGGCTGGCAGGCTGGCTGGCTGGCCGGAGTGGTGCGATATTTATGCAAATATGCGACGGGTCTTCCACTAGGGGCAGCATGTGTGTGTGTGAGTGTGTGTGAAGAAAACCATACATTCGCCCCGAAGCCATGTGTTGGATAAGGCTCCAACCCGCCGGTTTTGGTCGGGCAATGGGCAATCGGTTCCAATTACTATCCGGAGAGGGAGAGTGAGTACTCCATGTTGCGCGAGGCGGCCTCCGGAGTTGCCCTCACCCAAAAGGCAAATCAGACGCGCAAGAGCACCATTTCTGGACACTCTCGGCACACTGGTATTTAGGTTAGGGCTCACTCCGCGTACATCGCCCGTACATCGATCGGTCCCGAGATGCATATGGAAATGGCAATTATTACATGAATGCGGCGAGAAACGCATCGCGTACAAGGTGAGGTGAGCACGTGTATGGTCGGCTCCAGTGCAGAGGGAGTAAAAAGCATTCACTCACTCACCGCGTATTCGCGGGATGATAATTAAATTGTCAACTGGCGCATAACGGGGTTGATATCGAGTGACTACGAAGCTCAAGAGGGTTGGACCCGTGCCCGACAACAGTGATCGGTGGCCGTCGGTTACGATTAGGGAGCCTAATATCCCCGGTGTGCCGACGTGCACGATCACGACGACAACGGCTCCGGTCAGTCCATAAATCACGGACGTCGCTGCGGGCGGAGAGAACGGGCAGGACTCCGTTCCGGTAGTGATTAGATGTCGTTAGACTTTCACGCCTATATGCTTAGGTATCGAGGCCGCGCCACCTCCAGGCACCAGCAATCTTCCAACACTATCTAGTGTGCAAATTTATTGGACCACCTTTACTTTTTGTATGCTACTTTACTATTTGTATCGTTTCGGGTAGTTTTTGTGATCCCGCGCTCTGCAAAGGCGCTAACGGTGATCACGTACAGGAGACCACAGCGCACAGGAACTTCACACTTGCCACAAACTCTATAATTATGGCAGTGAACATGGCTGGTTGGTACAGTGCACACTCCCTGCAAACCCCCTCTCTATGAGCATATTTTTTGTCTTGTAATTTTCCAAAGCTCCAAGGCTGCGGCTGATTTCGGGGCGTGTGTGCTTTGTCGTGGAGCAATAGTGCCGCCGGGGAAGCTTTTGCGCACGGGGTTGATATAGGGCACCGCTTTATCAAATGTGTTCGCACTTTTCACCCTACGAGTTGGACGGTAGTAGCTGCTAACCCGACAAAGCACGGTAGAAAGCGAACGGGCTAAATGTAGCTTATCGAATTTAATAACTTGTAATTATTCCTAGTCGCGTGTGTTATACTGGAGATGCCCTATGGCGGGCGGAGTACCGAAGGATCGAGTGATTCCGGGAAAGTAGGTGAAAATAAAGCGCCTGACGGAAGTGTTAATAGTTTGGCGAGAGTTACCGGGTGTTGTAGTACCACTTGGTAAAAGAACTTGGCGTTTTTGTTTCGTAGCGTTGGGACGCGCGCTGAGAGTTGAGAGAAGATTTATCACACTGCCATGGCAATTGTAGCTTGCGGCGCTTTACAAGCAGTAATGGTGCAAATGAAGATATCGTCCTTGTTTAGTTGCATTAGAAGCTTGCTTGAAAAATCGGTGAAAGTGTGCAACTGTTAGTTTAATTTGCAAAGTACTTCTCTTTGCCCTTTTTGCCGGATTTACATTTACATTGCTGCGTCGAAGGATTTATTACGATTGTCATACCGAACAAGCTAATAACGATCAATAGCTTTCGCCCTCTGGCTACTACGAAGTAATGGCAGCACGCTGTACGGAAATGGGTTCGGAAGCTTGATAAAATATAGCAAAAATCGCTCAAGGTCTTGCAGCTGCCGAGCCTGGCTGAGAGTCTGGTCTTGCTCGTGCTCTACACGCAAGGCAATAATACGTAAAAATAAATGCCGAATCAAGACGGAATCCCACGCACCGTTTCTTGCCTTGTGGCCTGCATTGTTAGATGTTGTGTTGTGTTCAATCAATATGTATTCTAGTTAATGGTAATCTAATTTTGCTTTGAGTAAAAATAAAGGCAAATGCAAGTCTGACAGCCAAAGTCTTTGTACAAATAAATAGAAAAAATGACTTAAAATAATTTTTAAAGGTTTTGTATGACTTTGGTAATATTTTTAAAGTGAATCCCACA